>JAHTLZ010000252.1:1251114-1291576 GCA_023846285.1 Phrynocephalus versicolor
TTATTATTATTTTCCTTTGCGCTCTGGTTTGCGGACGAGTCACCGGGCGCAAACTTTTAATGGCTAAATAAATAAATAAAAGCTGCGCCTCTGGAGAGGCAGCAGCCCAGGGTGATGGTGGGAGGAGGACAGGGAGAGGAAGCCCGGCAGGCCCATTCCCGCGCGGCCGGCACCCGGGGAGGCAGCCTGCCCGCCGGCCGGCCGTGAACGCATCTCCTGGGCGCACGTGTGACCCTCCCACCCCTAACCCTCACCCCTAACCCTCACCCCCACCAGTTGTTTTAGGCTCGGAGGGCAGCGGTGCTTATTGAGATTTGGAGGCCATTAATTTGGGGTGGGGTGGGGGGTACCAACACCCCTAACGTAAAACAAAATGCAAGAACCTCCCGAATGAACCATTAACCTGCTTCTTTGGTCACTTGCTCCCGCACAGCCTTAAATAAGGGAATAATAAAAACTTTTTTTAAAAAAGAGGCGAGCTACGTTCTCTCTTTCGCTCGCTCGGTTCCTCTCCCCTTTAAATGGATGTGGCCCCGTTATTAAGAGGTACTACAGAGAGTCGAAGTTGGTTGGGGGCGGCGCGGATGCCACGGAGATCTGTGTTGTCTTGCCGTCTTGTTGCGCCGGATTCTTGCCGAAGCGGAAGGCCAACGGGCCCGGGAAGCTGGCTTGGTTGTGTCTCGGGCTCTCGGCCCACGAGTGGGTGGTCGGCGGGCGGGCGGGCGAGCGGGCGGGGAAAGGGGGTTGCCTGCCTGCCTGCCTGGCTTCCAAAGAGCGCCGTTGCCAGTGGGCGTGTGTGGTGGGTTTGCCTCTCTGTCCTGAGGCCGCCGGAGCCCTTTCGCATGTCCCGCGTGTGTCATTTTTTCTCAACACGCGGGTCTGGGGTCCAGCCGAGGTCGGGGCGGCTCAGTGCCGGCAGGTGGAGAGGCCCCAGGAGGCGGGCTGCTTCACCGAGACGCCAAATAAATAATAATAAAAAAACAGGCCCTCCATCCCCGTGCGTCTTTTGACCACGCCTATCGGTCTGCGAGCCCGAAAGAGTTAACGCGGGGGCGGGGGGGGCTGTCTTCCAGCTACCTGGAGGATCTCTCTTTGCGGTTTGCATGTGCGTATTTTGCTCCTTAAATGTCTCCCCCCCTTTCAAATACTACAGTTGATCACCGCTGCTTTGAATGCACTTGGTCCAGAGGAAACAGATTTGGAACTCGGCCAGTGGGTTGTGGGAATGGAACGGCAGTCCCGCGCTGCACAGGTTGCCCGGACACTCTCCTCCTGGCCCGACCAGATCCGCTGCCTTCCGGCCGCTGCTTTTCCGGGGTGGGTGGGTGGGTGGGTGGGTTGAGGGAGACTTCTAGAAGACGGGGGTGGGGTGGGGGCTGATGAACGGAGGATGCTGTCGCCCAGGTTGGCAGGGGACCTGGCTGGTCATGAGGCGCCGGCTGTGCGTGTACCCGCTCCAGTACAAGTTGTGCGCGCGTGCGTGCTTATTCCTCCCTCCCCCCCCGTTTTGGCCACACCTCCAAAGGGGTGGGTGGGTCGGTTGTCAGTTTCTCCCACCCTCCCCTCTCCCCCCCCCACCCCCAGCAAATGCAACTCTGGAGGGAGGAGAGTCAGGAAGTGCAGTGGATGGTTTTGGCAGGAGGACCAGGGAGGCAAGGCGAAAAAAATGAAAGGGCCCTGGCTTGGTCCCACCGGTGGGGTGGGGAGGGGAGGGGAGACCTTGAGATGTGGGGGGGGGGCGTGCGCTGGAATGCCCGAAGCCGGTTATGTAACCGCGCTAATCAGGAACACGGGAGGAAACGTCTCCGAGGAGAAGGAGGAAGAAGAAGAGGGCCAGTTTGGGGCAAATGAATGTGTATAAAGCTGCAGGACTTGGCTGTTACACAATCGCCCTCCGGCACCTCCTCCTCCTCTTCCTCCTCCTCAGTTTTAAAGGACCTCTTCCTTTCTAAATGGGGTGGGTGGGTTAGGGTTAGAGTTAGGGGTGGGTGGGTTGCGGGCATCGTTTGCCATTTTATATCCCCCCCCCCAACTGCCCCTCTTCTAAAGACAGCGCTCTCTGGGGTTGGTGGGGGCCGATGTTTCTTAAGGGCAGCGCCACGGCGGTTTTTGTGCTCTTGATTTGTGCAGAAGACTCCGTGCGCTCCTTCTCTCTGTATGTGTCTTCCCCTTTTGGGGGGGTATTGGGGGGTGGGGGTTCAGAGCTTATACCTGTCTGGAGAAAATTATGTAACCAGAGTAAGGGCGCTCCTATTATTATCCTCTTTGCGTATAAACGAGAGGAGGAGGGGGAGGAGGAGAGCGGGCTGGAGCAGGCGCCTGGCTCCGTGGCGAACCAGGGCGGGTGGAGGAGCCGTTTTTGGTGATCTTAAACGGGTTAGGCTTCCTGATACTGGTAACCTGCTGACCCACATGTGCGATCAGGCTGCAGCGGCTTTTCTCTCGCTCTCTTCCCACGCTCCCCCCCCCCGCCCGCCCGCCCGCAACAAAATATGGAGTGAGTGAGTGAGTGAGAGAGAGGATTAAATTGGGGGAGGAAAAAGTGTAAACGGCACACAGCCGCCCTGGCGTCTGCACGCAAGCAGCGCTTGGGCTTCTTATGTAACCACCTGGATGGAAGGGAGGGAGCGGGGCGCGGCGCAGGGGGTGGGCATCCAGTCAAGGAGCCCAGTTCAGGTGAGTGCTCCTCCACTGAGAGAATCCACCCGGGGGGGGGGAGAGGAGTGGGGGGGTTAGAAGCACGATCCTAAAGCACCGGGAGCGGAAGGATAGGTCGGTTTGCTGGAGCATTGCGGCCATCTGTGGTGTGCGTTATCAAGCACACGCAGCCTGTGCAGGAGAGAGAAGAAAACACGGGGAGATTTTTTGTTTTGTTTTTGGATCGTATCACAGGAGGACTGTGCAAAATAACCCCTCTTTCTCCCCACCCGTCTCAAAGGGCCATATAAGTTGCGGCTGCGGTTCCTGATCCCTGTGACTTCTTCTTCCATGGTGCGAAGTCTGGGAATGAGCGCCTTCTGGCACCATCAGCCTGTGCTTTCCTCCAGAAACCGGGCAGGACATCTTTTAATGACTAGGAGCTTATTTTTAAAGAACCCGGGGCAGCATTTGAAACTGGCCACCCTGCCTTTGCAATCTCCAATGGTCTGTTCTGTTGTTAAAAAGCAAAGGATCATGTCTGTCCTCTTTAAGGCTAGCAGATCTATTGTGGTGTAAGTGCACTCTCCCTCCCCCGCAAAGATGTATGGGATATAATCTTACAGATTCAGGCCTGTTGGTGCCATATGGGTGTGTGATGCTATTTTGTGTTGCCTCCACCACCCTCCTTTGTCATTTTTTCAGGGAAGAAGAATAAGGTGACATGCTATTCCTGGAAACTTCCAGAAAGAGCAAAATACCTTATAAATAAGTTGCAGCCCTTGCATGAGGGGGCAGAAGATTGACACACACACACACACACACACACACACACACACAAACTACCCACCCTGTGGTTTTGTAGGGATGTTGCTGGTGAGTTCAGAGGGAATTCAGAGCCTGGCAGTATACTTAGTGGTCAAAATGCATCCATGATTGATTGATTAATTGATTAATTGATTTTTATACCTCAAGCCATGTAACCCAAGGGCAATTCTGGGCAGTTTGCAACATATCAAAATACAATTATACAATAATATAGCAATTTAAGTAAAGAATACACAACACAAACATAAGCAATATAATAAACCAAATAATAAACAATAACACTCAATAAAAACGTAAATTGTATTTCTCTCTCCTCCAGTCCCCCAATGTTTCTGGGCAGGCTTTCAGTTATTTTGCAATGGTTACAAAACTGGGGACATGTCTCTATATCCAGATGTGCAAAAGATAACCACAGGATGAGGGGAGGAAAAAATATAGCCCCAGCAGACAATCACCCTATGTGTATGGTGTTTAGATGCATGAGAAGCTCTTCTTTGCAACCGATATCCTGGTTGGTGCGTCATCACACTGTCATTGCCGTGTGTCCCGAGTTAAACACTGATTCTCTTTCTCCCTTGAGGCCAAACACAGTTATATCACTCAATAGTCTATCATTAGAAGAAGGAATTCTGTAAGTGCTTAAAATATCTGATCGCCACAGCAGGACCTTCTCACAACTTGTCGGTTAGTTTGCTTTTGTTTCCTGATTGGCTTTCTGGAGACACCCCTCTCATGGGGTCCTGCAGGCATCACATCTCTGCCCCACTAACACAGTGACAGTTCTGAACGACATGCTATCACGTGCGGTTTGTTCATTTCACATTATTTTCCTCCTCTGTTCAAAGTCTCTTCATGGGTCTAGTACAATGTCCTGGTTCCAGCTGAAATTATGTCATTCTGAGACCCATGGGTATTGGTTAAATGGAGGTCTACGTAGAAAAAAAATCTTCCAAATGAGAAAATCTTCCAAATGAGTCCGTTGGTGAATCCGGACTTGTTTTGCTTTCCCATGTCAACACCCTTTGATGTACTGGTAGGGAGAGTGGGGTCAGACCCTGCAGCTGGCTCCCCTCCCATGACAGCATGTGCAAACCAGGCATGGCATCGGGTTGGTTAATGGGGCGGCCTTCCATGTGAGGGGCAGTGGATCCGGCAGCAGTCAAGATCCACGGAGAGGTATTTTGCCCTCAATGCCCAAATGACAGGCGGTGGTGTAACTACTCTGTGATGGCAGGACTGATCTGGAGAGATCAAGTTCTGCTTTGGAATGAGGCAGTCTTCTGTATCCCTCAGTTGCAACGTCTAACCTGGTGCCATCCAGATAAGACAGGATCATCTCTATTCTCTGCAGCCCTTGCAGGCCATGCTGGCCAGCAATGATGGGGAATTTCAGCCCAGTACACTGGTGGGGCCTGAGTCATAGCTTGGCATATGGCCTCTTCAGCTGGGGCATTCAATGGCCCCAGGTGGTCCATTTCGCCTGGATTTCCTTAGTTTGTTTTGGCCTTTGGTGCACTTGGGAAATCCATGCCCTCTTTTCTCCACGGCTTTCCACGAGATCACAGAAACAGAGGTAGCCACCAGCAGTGGCGGGATCCAAGGGAACTCTTGCTGAAAGGTAGAAATGCATTAATGCTCTGGTAGCAGCCACCCACGGCCAGGCTGTCTTTCATTTTGTAATTCGATCTAATAATTGTCGTTGGAGCTCTTAAGCAACCCGCCAGGGTAGTGTCGAGTTCAAAGACGTTTGCTGTGCCGCAAGAAGGAGCAGCAGCAGGAACGCTGGCCTTAGAGCAGTGAGCGAGCGCGTGGAGGTAAGGCGGTCAGCAGCCACAATGGATAGCGCACCACAGCTGCTGCAGGCGGTTGGGTTGAGGCAATCTCCATTAGGAGCTAGCAGTTTATCCCATCTTGTGGAAGCTTACATGGTCACCAGGTTGTTGCTGGGGAAACTGCAGGAACAGGCCACCCTAAAGGTACAGTGTTTGGGACCATCCAGCTTAGAATAAAGGCAAGTAAAGGAGACATGGCACGGGCAGTCTGGAAGGAAAAGCTTTTATTCTTTCTCTCCCCCACCCCACCCCAGCCCATTTTCCTGGGAATGTCCACTGAATCTAGGTGTTGGGAGAGGGTAGGTTCCAGATTGAGGAAACAGAGGACTTTTCCCATGCAGTTCAGAGTTAAATTGTGGAACTCTCTGCCACAAGATGGAATGGTGTCTGCCAATGTGGACAGCTTTTTTTAAAAAAAAATGCCTGGACAAATTCTTTTTGGTGGAAGTGTGTCTGTGGATACTAACTTTGAGGCCCAGGAGCAGAGAGTCAATCATTCAGCAATTGCTGCTCTCTCTCTCTCTCTCTCTCTCTCTCTCTCTCTCTCTCTGTGTGTGTGTGTGTGTGTGTGTGTGTGAGAGAGAGAGAGAGAGAGAGAGAGAGAATGCCATGGTATTTATGTCTTGATCAGGGTCCTTCCAGAACAGCTGGCTGCCCATAGCTGGAGATATTTCTGAGCCACCACATGGCTCTCATGTTCTTGTAATGTGCTCGCTTGTTGATTTGGACAACAGAGAAATTAGAAGAAAAGGAAGATAGAAAAAATAAAAATCTCAAAATTAGTTTTTACATGCTGCAGTATTCTTGGGATTGGATTGCACCAGACTCTCCACGGTTGGAACCAGAGCTCTTTTTATTAGTTGCAAAAGGGATTTGCTTGTGCAAACTGATTCGTCTTTGAAATTGATGTTGTATTGCGATTGGTTGTTTGGGACGTGAACAAGGGCCTCATTTTTCATGGCTGCTCGCTATCTACAAAGCCTGGGGGAACCCCACTGAAGCAATTGGTTTAACCTGTTGGGCAGAGATTCTTAATGGGAAGACTGGATTCATTTTGCTTGGGCTTAGGAAGGAGAAGAATTAGAGAAGAAGGGGATTGTAATGCTTCTGAGCAGAAAATTTGGCTCTAATCCCCTTGATTTTGATGCCTTCAAATTACGTGGTTTTGATCACTTCAAAATGCCAGTTAAGTTACTTGTGCTAGGCGTTCAGTTGTCTTTTATTCCAAGGTGTTCAGGTTTTACCACTTTCACCTATCGAGGTCCTTGAGTGTTGGATTTGACAGAATATTTGGAGCGTCAAGGTCTTTGGACCTTGGTACTAGACCTGGCAGGACTTTTGTCTAATCAGTTCCGGCCTCTAATTCCTTCCTGGGGCGTGAAATATAAAGGCAGTCCATGTGTGTTTGGGTGTATATGTGTGTATAGTATCCAGCTTGAGAAAAATCTGAAACGTTGTTGCTGTGTTAACCTGTTTTAGAAATGCAAATTGTTGCAAAGTTTTGAACTGCATGTTTCCCAGTCCTTGTTACTGTATTAAGTTACCCCACGGAGCCCAGGAGAAGGGGTTGATTGTGATTCTGGTTCAAAACAGAGGGTGCTGCTAGCATGTTGTTAGAAACCAAGCTCCTTTGTGAGGTTAATTTTGGTTTTGCTTCTTATCCTTATGCAGCATTGCTCAGCTGTGCAGGCTGCACTTTATCTATCTCGTATTCCACCCGCTGGTCATGAGAAATAAGCATTGTCTTTTTGTGGGGTGATTACTGAGGTTCAGAAGCTTTAAAGGAATGCATCTCTGAAAGGAAAACTTTTGATCACCTCCTAAGTGTAAAGCTGGTGTTCTCCCATTAGTTTCCGATGAATGAGCTGTCTGTAGATCTACTTGAATCTCTCTCTCTCTCTCTCTCTCTCTCTCTGTCTCGTGTGGGCCATCTGTACAGTGAGAATTCTGAATTGCACACAGCTTCTCAATGTTTTTAAAAAATGCTAAAATGTCCTGTGGCACCTTAAAGACTAGCAGATTTATTGTGCCACCTCATCAGGAACTGGGCTGCTCTCCAAGGAAGCATCGTTTGACACAATAAATCTGTTAGTCTTTAAGGTACCATAGGAATTTTGCATTTGCAAGAGACACATTTGACTTTCATTCTGGAAGCTGTCTCATGCAACATGCTGGCCTCAAACCTGGGAACATCCCCTCATGGTCCCTCTCATGAAATTTCAGTGATTTTTGTGTGTGTGCCGTTTGAGCATCTACCTAACTGGGATTATGTAAACACACACATGTGTGCATTTTGATTGTGGCACAACCTGGGAAAGTTACTTTTGGAGGAATACTCCTTCCTTCCTTCCTTCCTTCCATGTTTGTTTGTTTGTTTGTTTGTTTGTTTGTTTTCTTAAACTTCCTTCCTTTATAGCTATTTTGAATTTTCTAGGCTGTTTGGCCGTGTTTTGGAAGTTTCTCTTCCTGACATTTCACCAGACTCTGTGGTCAGCATCTTCAGAGGGCAAGGGGTTCAGGGAACTAGTAGTTCTCTCTGTCCTCTAGAGTTACCAGCTAGTTCCCTGAGCCCTTTGCCCTCTGAAGATGCCAGCCAGAGAGTCTGGCGAAACGTTACAAAGAAAAACATCTAGAACACGGCCAAACAGCCCGAAAAACTCACAACAACAATCAACCTCCCAGCCATGAAAGCCTTCCTTCCTTCCTTCCTTCCTTCCTTCCTTCCTTGTTTTGTTAACTTTCCTTCCTTCCTGGACTACTTTTGCAAAGCTTGGCTGTGCCACTTGGTTGCCTGGGGCTCAGTAGCTCTCATCTCTTTTAAAGAAGAGACACCCTATGATTTAAATACTCTCAGCTTCTGGAGGCGTCAGCTTTTCCTTTGGCAATGGGAGGGTGGTGTGTGTGTGTGTGTGTGTGTGTGTGTGTGTGTGTGTGTGTGTGTGTGTGTGTGTGTGTCTGGAGGAAATAATATAAATTATACCCAGCAAGGAGAAGAGGCTCTGCTCTCTTTCCATCAGCCTGGCCTGGAGCCACTCTTGGTCTGGACTTAAGCCTTCATTTAGCCATGAATGCAGTGTGTGTGTGTGTGTGTGTATGTATGTGTATGTGTGTGTGGATTTTATAGCTTTGTAGTCATCCACATCTTAGCAAGCAATTCGCCTCCTTTCTGTCACAACACATTTTTAATGTGTCCTTCGAGGAGCTTGGTACAGCCACTAGCCACACCGGCTGGGGCACGCTGGGCATTGTAGTCCATGCAAAAACAAACCTTCCCATGCTTTGTGTAGTGCACAGCCGCTGTTGTGCACGAGACAGCAGGAAGGGCAGGGGGTGTGTTTCCAAAAAGTGGATGCATGGCTCCCTGAAAGGACCCTCTTCGGCCCTTTGGACTCATGAGTTCCTGTTCTGTCCAATTCCTTGCCTGATGTGGTCTCATCCTGTACCTTTTCAGTGTTCCGACAGAAACAGAGAGCAAGCACACTATTCTGAATTAAACTACTCATGATAATTATTCAAATAAGAGTCCTCCCAAGTTAACCTCTTGTATGTATTACAACATCTTCCCATGACGACACACATGCTCTGGTGCTCTTAAGGGCTACAGCTTTGCCTAGAGGCAGGTGGCAATTCCACCTCTGCACCACCGCCACCCTGTGCCGGTCTGGCTCATTTTTATTCCCTGAATATCCTGCTCTCTGATTATAAGCAAAAAGTCTTCCCCACCCACACTCTTTTCCTCTAGCAGGAGCTGAACTTCTTGATAGCGTAACAAATTTTAGCTTAGCTTGCTACTATTCTAATGAGCTTCCTTCTGGCTAGATTAAAAAAAAAAATTAAGCTGCAGCCTTGCTGGAAAAGATTCCTGCACATGGATTTGACAAGTAAGTTTAGCCGATTGTTAAAAAGCAAGCTATGATTACGGTCTGGAAGCGGGCACTACCAGTTCTGAATTTTAAAGACTCAGGATCTACTGCTTTAATGGCAGAGCCATCCAGCTCAAAACAATGCATTTGAGAGCAGGAGACAGAATGTGCTGGAAGGGTTAGGGGGCAAGCATTTGCAGTTTCTGTCCACCTCCCCCCCCCCGCTGTGTGTGTGTGTGTGTGTGTTTACACTTGCTTGCATGTGCACACAGGAAGATAGGTTTTCTCACTGCTCTGAATCCCTGCCAGCTTCGTGCATCTCTTGTGCCATTGTTTTGGCAACTGGGGAGCAAAATCCCCGTGGAACATTCTGGCCTTGAGCAGGAGAGGAAACACTCGCCTTTTTGAACAGCTACATCTAAGAAGCAGCAGCCTCCAAACAATCCTTTGTGGATTCGGAGGTCGGATGTTCTCAGGATCACTCCGTTCTCTTGCCAAATCTTTTGATAACGTTGCTGGGCATCCCTTGAGGTTTCATCATCACGATTAGCCCTTAATAAGTAGTCACTTTTTTTGAGAGGGGGAGAGGTCGGTAACACAACCGACTTCTGGTTTGTTGAGAGCCAACTTTAAAAATATATAAATGGCATCTCTCTCTTTTTTTTAAGCGTACCATTATATCCTTGTTCGGCCTTGTGCATAAATCAAAGTATGTGAGCAGTAATGGCGTGAGAGAGGGGCAAAATGCAGAAAACACAAGAATGAAATGACTGGACTACAGTTCCCATCGTCCCTCACTGTGTGCTTTGCTAGCCATGGATAATGGCAGCTGCAGTCCAGATGCACCCCGAGGAGCCCACCTTCAGCACCCCTGCTATACATGGGATGTATGACTCCAGGAGTCAAGTACTGGCCTTTCAACTTGGTAGATATCCCCACCCCACCCCCCACCCCCGCATGAGCAAGGGAAAATAAACCTACATTGTGTGTGAGAAGAGAGCGACTAAAATGATGACTGGGCTGGGGGAATCTCCCTTATGAGGAAAGGCTAAAACATTTGGGGCTCTTTAGTCTGGAAAAAAGGCGCCTGAGGGGGGATATGATTGAGACATACAAAATAATGCAGGACATGAGTAAAGTGGATAGAGGGAAGCTCTTCTCCCTCTCACAAAATACCAGAAATAAGGAACATCCACTCAAACTGAGGGTTGGGAGAGTGAAAACAGGCAAAATATTTTTTACCCAGCATTTTGTTATTCTGTGGAACTCCCTGCCACAGGGAGGCCTGAATACCTTCAAAATGTTTAAAAATATTTTCAGATGAACGCTATTGCAGCCATAGGAACAGTTGTTGCTGTATGACAACAGAGTTGAAATTATTTTTGATGGAAGTGCAACAGATTTGAGTGGAGCATTTCGGATTCTAGCAAAGCTGCTGGAGTTTTCAAAGTATTATTTGGAACAGACTTAGCAGTGCTGGTTGAATCAAATCCTTGGCAGTCAGAAGCAAGCTGCATTTTTCCAAGCAAGATTTCTTGGATGGCTTTGTGTTTAAACTCGCCTTCCTCTATCAGTGGCAACACTGTGTTAATTTGAAAGAGAATTATCATAAGCTGATTTATTGCTGGTATTTGACAGCCCTAAGAGTAAACAATATTAAAGGCAGGAATAATTATGCATTTTGGAAGCGTAGGCCACAGTCAGCCGATTGCATGCATGTGTGGTGGTGATGCTCCAAGATTCATGTGATCTTCAAGTTAAGTCAAAAGAAAGTTGTAAGTAGAAATGCTGCTGTTCTGATGTTTTCCGTTGCAGGTATCATGACTGATAAATTAATCAAGTTGGTTAATATAGAAGAACTCATCCTGAGGTAAACATGGATGGCATGCAAGAGATGGATTCATAGAGGTTGGCAAGTAATAGTTATTTTAAAAAATATGAGAGAAGGAGTTTGAGAGAAGGAGGGAGCCTTAGATTTCTGAAATCACAGAGAGGCGTCTTTTTATCTGACTGGTAGAAGACAGATTATGATGAAGAAATTAGAGTTCTGTTAATTATTAGATGAGTAGGCTGGCTTTGTGTATTAATCATTCATATAAATCCCAAATAGTGTATATTTTTGCTTCACTGCTTTCATTTCACTGCTTCTGGTTGATTTTATTGATGAATGCATCTGTGAAGTACTAGTTATGCATCTACTGTTTTACCCACAGTTTCCTAATTGACTAATGAATTCGAATTATGCTTTGGAATAATTTTATGTTAAAGCTGTTGCAAAGATAATTAGATGGTGTATAAGTTCCGTATCGTAGGCTGATATATTTAACCTGTAACCGGGGGTTGGGGTAGAGAAAGAACCCGCAATAAATTTGACTGGAGCATTTGATATTCTAGTGAGGCTGCCAGAGTTTTCAGACTAATCCTTGGATCAGACAAAGCAGTGGCATTTGATTCAAATTCTTTGGCAGGAAGCTGGAAGCAAACTGTGTCCCCCCCCCCCACAAGAAAGATTTCTTGGATGGTGTTATCTTTAAACTCTCCTTTCCTCCTCATATTACACTTTTTAAAGAGGAAGTTTCCAGGGTTTGGCCGGCTACAGATCTTCCCCCAGTTGCTGACTGCTTGGGCTTTTCATCAGCCCAAAAACCTTTTCTTGGCTCCTTCCACATTCTCCTTTGAATTTATAATGATAATCATCTTAGAACCACAGAGCTCGGAGGGACCCTTGTGCATCATGGAGTCTGACCCTTGCCAAGGAGGCCCGGTGGGGAATTGAACTCTTAACCTCCTGGCTCTGTTCAGCCAGCAACCTCAGCCACTGAAAGAGCTCATAAAACATTTGGCCAACTCCAAGGATGCAGGTCGGAGAGGTTACTTCGGGGACTTTGGGTTTTTCCAGTCTTCACGAGCAGCTGATCGATCCTGGATATCTGTAAACCGAGAACGTTTTCTCTTGGTCTCTGGCATTGCATGACACTGTTCAAAGATGGGCACTTGCTTTGTTGGACTACAACTCCCATCAGCCTTGGCCAGCCAAGTCAGCACTGGAGAATTCTGGGAGCTGAGCCTCAGCAACCTCTGGGAGGCCACAGTGACTCAAACCTGAGCTAGACATTAAGACAGGCCTTGGGAATCCTGCTCTTTCTTGTACTACAACTCCCAGAAGTTGGAGGCTGCAGCTCTAGTCACAGTACTCAAAAAAATATGTTTTTTCCCCCCTTGTCTGATTCCCAGGGCTCCCAGTGGCCGGACTCCGGCTAGTCTTTCTAGAGGAGCAGGTGCCTTTAAGCCTTACTAGTCTCTTTATAACCCTGAACTTGCAGAGTTAAATTTACCCAGAACGACAACTCTATACTCGGGGTTTGCTTACATAACAGCAGTTGCGGAGTTTCACGTTGCATTCATCCAGACGACCCTGCATGTGTTTGCAAGTGGGAAAAACTCAGTCTTCATGACACTGGAAAGTTGTTCCTTGCCTGGAAACAGGGAAAGCTGAATAGCCTGTGCTCTCCTGGGTGGACGGCGGTCATCTTGGGAATCACTTATCTTCTCATTGGGGACATGGTGGCTTGGCTTTCTGAACCCACTGTCTCTAAAGTTCAAGCTTTTGGCATCTCCGGAGCAAAGGCTTTACTGCTCACCTCTGTGTCAGGATTTGGCCAAGCCGGCTGCTGGCCGGCTGCTTTGTCTTCCCTTCCCCCACCTCCAGAGCGTGGCCTGTGAAAATGACCCAAGAACACGGTGTGCAGACAAGGCCTCTTGTAGAAACAAGAAAGGTTATGCTGATTGTTTAAATCCTTCCGGGTTGAAAAGGCATCCACTTTCCCAGAGAGGGAGTTCGCCTGAACTTGGAAGAACTTATATCCGAGCTGACATGTGCAGGCTTGCACTGAAGGGCGGCGGTGTTAGGGCAGAGGGCGCCTTGTCCCAGGAATAAATTCCCATCAAACCAGCAGGACTGCCTGCAAAGCTAAAACATAGGCAGGGCAGGGTTCGGGACTTGGGCATCAGATGCTTGTGAAATGACACCTCCCAGGATCACCTATAGCAGTGTTGGCGAACCGATGGCCAAAGATGGCCCTCGGAGCCCTTTCTGTGGGCACCCGACATCGCCCCTTTTTCACAGCCACCTGTGTTCAGGTTAAATTGCCCTATTGGCACTTGGCAAAAAATGAGTGGGTTTTCGATTGCAGTTCTCCACCACCCACCTATATGGACATGCTGGTTCTGACACTGCTCACTCCCCAAGTTTTGTAGACTTTGGACAAGGCTATAGAAATCATGTTTGGGTCTACAGCTAAAAGACAGTGTTACAACTTCAGCATTTGTGGAATCAAATAGTCACGTATGGAGCAAATCCACAAGTTGGCCACTTGAGAAAAAGCAAAAAGCAAAGTGTTCTGCTTATATACCACCCCAAAGGGCTTAAAGGGCTCTCTGGACAGTTTACAATGTGTTTTTTTTAATTATGCAGGCTACATATGTCCCCCCCCCCCGCGCAAGCTGTGTACTCATTTTATTGACCTCAGAAGGATGGAAGGCTGAGTGAACCTTGAGCCAGCTACCTGGGATTGAACCTCAAGCGGTGAGCACCGTTATGGCTACAGCACAGCAATTTAACCACTGGACCACAAAGCAGGGCAGTCGGTGAGGTTTCAGCCCCAGCATGAACCCCAGTGAAAATGGATCTGGACTAGTGGTTGCGGTTCTTGGACCACCAAGAACTGCTAGAAACCCTCACCACCAGCTGTTCCGGGCAGGATTTCAAGAAGAGTGGCCCAAGAACATCTGGGGACCCAGGATTGGAAGCATTGACCTTTGTATGTATCCTTCAAGAACGGCTGCAGCTGGTCAGTCACTGTCCAATCAATCAACTTGCCAGTCGAGCCTATATAACTGTGAGGAACATCTGTTGCTAGATTGGATTTCTTTAGAATGGTTCCAGAAGCTGTATCGTGGCTGGCAACCGGGGCCTGACAGTCGATTCGGTAGCATTCTGGAACTACTTAGCCAAATGAGATTTGTGTCTTTAAAAAAAAGAAAATTTAAAATTTTCTCAGTATGTTCCTGCCCACCAACTTCATAAAGTCTTCTTAATTAAAAACAACCGCTCACATCACAGAAGGCTCATTCACAGGATAAACCCCATAGGATGCTTGCTTCCCCAGTAGGGAAGTATTTACATCCGGACTCCAGAGGGCGGCCCGGTTGATGTTTGCTTTGAAAGGTTTCCATCAGATTAATCTCTTCCTCTGAGAATCGCACCATCATCCCTTGCATGGTGGAGGGAGGGACGGAGGAAGGGAAGCTTTATTTAAGGGTAGCGGAAGTCTATCTCTGCTCCCACCTGCTATGCACAAGGGACGCGGGATGGGGGGTTGCTGAGAAGTAGAAATCATTTCTGCTCAAGTTATAGTTTAGGCTAGGATGACCAATTTTGGCTTCTTCAGGTGCCAGTCAGCTGATTCTAGCATCCTCCAGGGTCTTCCCAGACTGTCAAAAATGCAACCCGCTCCCAAATGAAACCAATAGAATTTGCTTCTCACTTTAGGAAAAAAGGGGAGTCTTTTCTGGTGTGAAGCACTATGGGAAATGTTCACTTAAAAATGAATTGCAACGCCTCTTTCCTTTTCTTATCCTTGAGGGGAAACTATTTTTCTTATTTTTTTGAGGGGGAGGCAGGGCTTAGAGAAATGTCCTTGGTGGTCCACAGTGTTGTGGCCGCAGTGCTGCTATTTGCACACATGGACACAGTTTACCCTAAGGGTGGGGAGAGACATTGCAGACAGCCTCTACTTAGAAGAAGGAATTTCTCAACTGTTGAAAACATCAGAGTGCACATCCGGAATGTTCGTTGCCTCGGGTATTTTTCAAATAGCTTTGATCTGGTTTGCAATCCATGTTTAAGACTCCAATATGGGATTCTTTTGATGTTTGATTTCTCAAATCCAGAAGACTGACTCAAATCAAATCTCTCCAGTACAAGCATGCTTTCAGCTCTGGTCATAAGCTCTCTCTACAGTATCTGCTTCTGCTTTTAAAATGCCACAGAATATGATGGAGTCCACATAAATGTGGCCTGTGTGTTGGTTATAACCAAAGTGATGACAAAATTTCCTGAATGCTGATACTCATGGGCTCATAACACATAATACAATGCCACCTGATGTGCTATATAAAGAACAGAGTATGTAATGTGTCACTCTCTCAGACTCATTTACAATCCTCTGCAGGGTGTGGAAAAGTTATTTTTTCTGGCTTTCCTCTCACAGCATCCTCTGCCAGCATGTATTGGCTATGGCTTCTGAGAGTTGCAACCCATATATTGCATTTTTCTGCATTCTAGTATCATCTGAAATAGAGTTCTGCTCTCTGTTGGAATGGAGCCTTTGGAGCAGCAAGCAAAACTTGAGACACACGGAAAGAGTCTCTCTCTCTCTCTCTCTCTCTCTCTCTCTGTGTGTGTGTGTGTGTGTGTGTATGTGTGTGTGTGTGCATGCGCGCATGCATGCATGCATGCAGTTGGCCAACCCACAGACACCCCCTACACATACACTGCCCAGGACGGCTGTTCAAAGGGAACTTGGCCTAGTGCCCTGGCTCATCATGAACCAGGCATTGGAAAGGACTGCCTTGGAATGCTCTTTCAATCTCTGGTGAACAAAAGCGCAGAGAGGTGCAAAAAAAAAAAACAAAAAAACAAAAACAAAAAACCCCAAAACAAAACAGTGGTCCTTTTCTTCTCAAAATCAGCACTTGGATGGTAGCACACCCGGTGTAACCAGACTTGCTACAGCTCATTCATTATCGTTCTGCTGAATGGACTTCTTGTTGTGTGTGTAGGCAGTGTTTTCTAAAAGTTAATTTGAAAGGACATAATTTTAGATAGTCACAAGATGTGAAATGGGAGCACATCCCATAACAGCATCAGAGAGGGAGGATTTTTTTCTTGCCCCTCTCCTCCGCCAAACTCAAGTGATGTCCATAGCTGGCCAAGTGACCCTTAGGTGGGCCATGCCTAGGTCACTCCTTATGGCCATGAATCCGTCTGGCAGCATCTCTCCTCCTCAATATATGTGTGCGTTACTCTCTTGCACCATCCTGTCAGAGGCTTCTGCAGGAGGGTTTGTTAGGGGAATGGTGCCCCTGCTGGCTAATCGGGTCTTTGCCCCCTTCTCCTTTGGTGTGTGTGCGTGCGCGCACACACGTGTGTGTCTGATGCTGACAGCCACGGCTTCCTCCTTTGCCTTGCGTCTAGGCTGGCTGGCCGACTGGCCGCTTCTATCTTGAATTTTGCCCAGGGTGTATCTTGATGCCAGGAGCTCAGCAACAAAAGGAAGGGCTGCGGTGGATTTCATCCAGCCTCCTCCTGCCTCTGACAGTTGTCAGCATCTCATGCTGGAGAGGAGGGGGAATAAAGGGGGGGGGGAGAGAGATAAAAAAGATCCTGCAGGAAGCAAATGTTGGATAATCTGCCCTCTTTGAGCAGCTCCTGATAATCCTCAAAAGCCAGAGAGTTGCTTTGGCCCTGGAGCCTTGAAGTTCTGTGCCCTTTTCAGTGCAGACAAGATTAGAGGTGAGCCAAAACTTTTGATTTCTCCCTTGCCCACCCATCCCTCACTCCTCCAAGGAAGCAAACATTTGGTTAAGTTTTTTTTTTGGGGTGGGGTGGGGGCTTTTGGCCGCCAGATCATAGGGAGGAGCGGGGAAGATTTTCTTTCTTCTCAGCCTTAGATTGCTTAAAGACCCAGTGCCTGGGCCCGGGTTGTCCGTGTGGAGATTTTTCCTTGATTGAGAATCTTCCTTAAACCTTCCCCTTCAGCACCAGAGAGCATCAGAAAGTTTTAACCTTAATAAGAATGACATTGTTCAGATGTAGGGACTGACTACTGCAGTGTGCTGTTTGCGGGGCTGCCCTCAAGACAGTACCTGGTGTGGAATGCTCATGCTGAACAGAACAAGGAGCAGCACATAACGAAACAAAATGGGGGTGAGCACGAAACGAAACAAAACAAAAAAACAATTTTCCGTCTTGTGCCCATCCCTAGTTTGAGTCCTCATTGGAGCCTCAATGATCCAGAGCATCCCTCCGGGCTGTTCATTTGTAAGAAAACCCAGGAGTAGGTCAGTTTCCCCTTGGTTCCTTTTGAAGACTTGGGAGGAGAGACCTCCTGACTGATTCTCAGGGGACCATTCTTGGTGCCACCTCCAGGGAGGCCCTGTCCTTCTTCCCAGCCATGACCCAATGGGACAACGAATCGCCATTCATTCTGTGAGAAGGAACCATGTGCAGAAAGTGCTGCAAGTAAGGAATATCAAGATTCCAGTGCTGGCATGGTTTCTTCTTCTGCTCCTTTCCTCCTCTCAGCGTTGATCCCTCCTTGAGCGTGACTTGGCCCTTGTATGATGATGAACAACACCAAAGCAAAACTAAGGAGAGCGCAAGACAGTTCTCCATCAAGCAAACCGTGGTCTGCAGTGAAGGTTGCCAGAGGAGCACCCCTTGATGGCTCAGGGAACAGCTGCGAGACAGGTCTCAGGGTGAGGCCCAGAGAAGGAAGATAAAAGTGGTTTAGTTAAGACTTATTTAAGCCTGAGCGCACAGCTCTGGCTACACCCGGCTGGTGCCTGGGCTCAAGGCCGCACCGCAGAAGGAGTTGGCATGTCGTGCTTGGGCTGATCTCAATCCTTGCCTGCCCCACCCTTTGTGGCATCCCAAGGTGTCTGGCTTTGGCACTTTGAAATCTCACGGAACACAATGATACTCACACACGACCTTCCTTTATTATTATTCTTTTTGGCATGGCCGTGTTGCGGCTGTATAAGTAAGCATGGAACGGATATTTGCAATTTCCCCCATGCCTGTTTTGACACGTTGAAACACCCTATTGAGACTCCCATGAAATTCTTTTTCTCTCTTTTTGTTTATATTCCTGCAGGGCAGCAAAAACCCACCTGCTTTTGTTTTAGCAACAAACAAAAAAACCTCGAACCCTCCTCTTGAATAACAACAAAAAAGTTTTACATTTTTGTGGTGTTTGCAAAATGCAAGTTTGTGACCAAAGAAAGAAAAAAAAAGGAAGGCCACATACCTTACTAATTTTTCATAGAAAAAATGTCAAGAAAATATTGCTTTTTTTTCTAAAGAGGGACGATAACTCTTGAACCTTCATACAGTAAGGAGAAATATTTCCTAGACTGTATAGAACCACATAATAAATAAATAAATAAATAAATAAATAAATAAATAAATAAATAAATAAATAAATAATCATGAAGTTGGAAGGGGCTTCTAAGGTCATTGAGTCCGGCTCAAGGGGGGTGGGGCGAATCCAGATCAAAGGATACCTGCCAGGTGGTGGTTGTCTAAAATTGCTCTTGAATGCCTCCAGTCTTGGAGCCCTCTCCTCCTCCCCCTGAGGTCATGGCTTCCGTTGTCGTACTGCTCTAACAGTTAGGAAGTTTTTTTTCTGGTTATTAAACTAAAATCTGGCTTCCTGCAACTTGCACCCACGGTTGCATGTCTTGCAGTCAGGGTTGATCAAGAACCGATCCCGCCCTTCCTCTGTAGGGACATCCTTTCAAGTATCTTTTGTTGCACCCCCCCTTTGACAAAAAGATAAGCAAAGTTGTAGATCCTTCTTGAAAAAGGCCTGTTTCGTCTAGAGCGGGAGGCACTCCATCTGGAAGAGAGAGGCTGTGAAGAGAAGGTCTCAGCATTTGGCTATTGGTTTTTTTACCCTTCGCTTTGCCTGTCCCATAATGATGACTGTGCAGGACCACCAGCTGTTCTGCAGGGTGGGGGGCTGTATCCTATGTAAGGTTGTAAAATATATTATTGACGTTCCTTCTCAGTTAACTTCATGTTAACGGCAAAGGGCACCTTTTTATTTTATTTATTTTATTATTTTTTGGTATTGATTTTTTTCCCCTTTACTAAATTGCAGCATCTATGTGCCGGAGCTGGATAGCTATTTTTAAAATACCTGTAATATTTTTTTTAAAGTATATAGACAAAAGGATGCTGGCTGTTTTTGCTCCTGGTTTTTTTTATCTTCCCCCACCTGTGTCCTGTTTTGTGGCACATTGTTATTGCTGCAATTTTGGTGTCAATTGCTGCAATTGTAGGGGAGGGCAGGCAAAGCCTCCCCCCTCTCAGGGTGCTCTGCAGCCTTTCCGGCTGGCTGGCTTGCTACCAATCGGTTTGTGTGTGTGTTTTTCTTTTTAATGCATTCTACTTTGTGTGTGTGTGTGTGTGCGCGCGCGCACACACACTGACCAATTTTCTAAAAGGAAATTGACTGTTCTCACTGTATTATATGTTTTAGACAAGTCTAAACCCCAGAACACCTTCAGCTGGAATCCGCCGCTGAGTGCTGGTATTTGATTTTTGTTCTGCAACTCTTATGCCAGCTATTATGCTAACGTTGAGTCGTCGCGTTGCCGATACGTGTAGGCGTGCGAGCGCATCACCTTCTTTTCTGTCCCTTTACAAATGCACACTGGCTAGAGAAAGGCCTTACAGTGGGTCAGGAAAAGGTGCCCTTTCCTTGGCCTTTTGAACCTCAGCATGCCACCTATCCCCACGGTGGTGGTGGTGGTGGTGGTGGTGGTGGAGGAGGAGGAGGAGGAGGAGGAGGAGGAGGATGGTTCTGGGCAGCTGCATGGCGAATGCCTCTTCCGTTCCACCCCTGAGCTGCTCACTGAAGCCCAAACCCCTCAGCCCCGTTGGAAAGCGTGAGAGCAAATTAATGGCCCCATCCCTCCGCAACCGCCTCGGTCCCTCCAGCCCTGGAAAACGAACAAAAAGAAGATGGCTGCACCGCGCGCAGGGCGTACAAGATTGGAAGTGATGTTTTCTGTCTACCAGGCCTTCTCCGAGCCGGCGCGGAATAAAATCAAAGAAGACGGGTTGTTTCCCTGCAGCCCCGGAGAAAACTTCGTGGCTCAGTTGTCTGCTCTCATCCGGCTTCTCCAGCTTGAATCTGGCTCCTTTCCCCTTCCCCCCCCCACCCCTCCCACCATTTGATCTCTTTCGCGTGGCCTTCTGTTCCCCAGGCCTCTCCCAGCAACGGATGATTTTGGGCTCCCTCTGTCTCAAGATGCCTCGCAAGGGTGCCTTTCTTCCACCTCCCTCACCAACAAAACTAGACCAGCAGGTCTGGTGACAGGCTGGCATCTTGACTTAAAAATTTGTGTAACGCAGTCTGAAAGGACATGCCTTGTGGTGCCACATCTTCATTATTATTGTTATTAATTTCTACCGATGTTGTTGTTGGCCTCGCCTCCCTCCGGTTACACTTGCAGGCAGGGCTGGTGTTGGTTGTTGGTGTTCCTTTTTTTTTAATTTAAATTTTTCATTTCTTGCCATTGTCTGAAATCATTAACATGTTTATTAAGTAAGGAAGTGGGCTCCATTATCGACCGAATCAATTATGCAAATGTGCCAGAAAGCATAAGAAGTTTCGAGTTTAACTGTTGCTAAACCACATCCATTTTCCTAAATTATGGATGAGAGAGAGAGAGAGAGAGAGAGAGAGAGAGAGAGAGATGTGGAATTTCCTTCATCCTTTCACTCTTCCTGAGATGCTGGGTTTTGCTCTTCCGCCCTGCTTTGCATATAATATAAGAAGGACTCAAACCGGTCAGTGACTTGTGTGTACTGGACATGGCTTACCAGTCACAACAGAGCATAATCTTTATAGTGAAGCATAACAGATGGGCTGGGGGAGCCAATACACAAACAGACTTCAACTGAGAGGTCTGGATGGCACACGGCATACCGGCAGGACTTCCCAATGTTTTTGCATTTATAAGCTCAGCTGAGCCCAAGATGGATACCTCTTCCTGCCCCCCTAGAGAATCTACTAGCTTCTGGTAGGTCTAGCAATCCTTATCATTTCTAGGAAAAATGTATTTCACTTTCCCGGCATCTTATAACTCATAATAGAGGGTGTGGGACATTGCTGATATTCCTCCTCCTCCTCCTCTAAACCCACTCTTAGCTCTGTCTTGACTTCCCCTAAAGCCTAAAGTTTCTACTGCAACTGCCGGGGATGAT
The DNA here is from genome assembly GCA_023846285.1 of Phrynocephalus versicolor. Taxonomy (NCBI): domain Eukaryota; kingdom Metazoa; phylum Chordata; class Lepidosauria; order Squamata; family Agamidae; genus Phrynocephalus; species Phrynocephalus versicolor. The sequence goes on from JAHTLZ010000252.1 coordinate 1,272,336, forward strand.
GGTTCTTCTTCTTCTGCCCCCCCACCTCTCCCAGCCCCCATGTCTGCACCCAGAAGAAGTTATGGTGCCACTTGAATCTGCTTTGGTCAGGTGGCCGCCTGGAGTGCTGTGTCTAGTGTGGGGCACTGACACTTAGGAAGGAGAGTTGCAAACTGGAATGGGGGTCAGAGGAGGTTTCTAGAGAGGGGTCCGAAACCAAGCCCCAGTGAGCCCTGGTTGAGGGAGGTGGGTGTGTTTAGGCTGGAGAAGAGGAGGCTGGGGGGTGATCCTTTTTGAAATGCTACCCCGTGGGTGACAGAACAAGCTTGCGTTCTGCTGATCCAACGGCTAGGACCCTGAACACTGCAGGAATAAGGCAGGTGGGTAAGGCCACCCCATTCCAAACCTCTGAACGGCAAACACCATTCAGGTTTTGGTTGTATGCTTGTTAAAGATTTGCATTTGTTTCTGTGTTACGATGACTGCGTGTCTGTAGGAGCAGCAACAGATGAAGTTTAAGAATTTAAAAGAAACAATTATTAAGTATCAGGGTGAACATCCTGATGATAAGAACCAGTTCATGGTGAAACAAGGTATCTGACAAGGTTGTGGGTGCTCTTTTGTTGGAGGTTTTCAAATGGAGTTTGGATGGTCATCTCTTGCTTTAGCTGGGCAGGGGCTGGACTAGGTGACCTTTAGAATCCCTTCCCGCAGTGTAGTCCTATGTTTATAGGGGAAACATCTACTTCATGCCATCCTGGAACCCACTGAGACTGCCCATGAAGTTGATCAGTGGGACATTTAGGGCAGATAAGAAGAAGGTCTGCTTCACATGGTGCAGCATGAAAACTCTGCCATCTGCTATCACAAGATGTAGCAAGGATCCCATTTTGAATGAGCTTTACAGGGGACAGAATCATGCCGTATAAGGCGGCTGATGGGTATCAGTCACGGTGTGACCATATGGTCCCTTGAACTTCTGAGGAATTATACCTCTCGGTTTCTGGAGAGGATGAGCAGAAGTGTTCGGTGGTCTCTTCTCCACCAACCTTGCTGGTGGGCTCCTAGAGACATCTGGACTGTCCACTGTGTGAACAGGTTGGTGGATGTTAGAACATCTTGGGGACCCAACAACAGGAATAGCTGTGCTGGCAAGGCTTCCATTGAAGATCCATCCAAGTTAGGTACATGTTTACATTCAAGGGTGCTGAAATAGATTGACTTCTCAGTGGGCTCACCATAGGGGAGAGGCACCTGCCCCTTAGCGCCCCAGAAGTGCTCCATTTTACCCTGGAAACTTGTGTATTCGAAAAAGCCAAGGACTTGCTTCAAACCCAAGCTTGCTGCTGTTCAGGATTACTCCGTGTTCGAGCAACACAACGCCCAATATGCCGTGTTTATTAATTTGTCAGCGTTAGATCAATCATAACAGAATGAACAGAGGTGCCTGGTAGAGTTGAAAGGAGATGGAAGAGCGCCGGTACTGCTAAAGGAGAGAACGGATGACAGATGTGATGTCTAATTTGGATGGATGTGCTACAGGCAAGGAGCAGGAAGAGAGGAGTGGGGGGGAGAGAGATGCGGCAGTGGGAGCTTCAACCCTTGCAGATGGCCCCGGGAAGGCAATATAAAAGCTTTATAACAATGAAAGTACATCGACTGATGTGTTACACAGAATGCGGTAATGTATTCTGAGCACACAGCAATGGTTATATTTAATCTGACACTGCTGAAGAGGGCTGAAGAGGGAAAAACTCCAAAGTATTATTATTTTTTTTAAAAGAAAGAGAACTTGTTGAATTACTCATTGCATTGATCAGACGGAGTATTGTTAATTGTTGCTCCACTCACAGAAGTGATTTCATGCATGGAGTGTCATTAACATGTTGTGATTCCTTTTACTAGCAGCAGGTTGGCAAATGTAGGGGGCATCCTCACTAGTTCCACCTAGTGGCCAGTTTTGATGTTGCACCTTAGAAGAGAAGGATCTGGCCCTTCGTCCTCCTTCTCCTCTTCCAGACAGATGTTATTGTCTCCTGTCAGAGCTGTTGACAGGGAACCTAGACTCATAAAATGATCGTAAAAGAGAGCTGTGTGATCTTAATGTAGGCTGTGCTTTTGTCTGTTGCCTCTGCCGAGCCAATTGGTGCAAACTCCACCAATGGGAACTGCCCAGAGTTCCCTTTGGGGAAAATTGGCCATGGTATAGAAATGCATAAATAAATAAATAAATAAATAAATAAATAAATAAATAAATAAATAAATAAATAAATGTTGTACGGAAGTTGGTTCAAGAAATCTTCATCACGGCACCTGCTGGTTTCTCATACAAATGCATCTCTCTGTGATGAAGTTTGGAACATTCCCCTCTCTCTCTTTTTTTATTTTAGTTATAACTTTCTGATGCAGTACTTGACTTTTTAAGATGAAAGGCTTTCATATAACTTTCCTCTGATGTGCTTTATAAAAAACAACACAGGAGCATAGTAAATGGAATATTTTCTCTGTTGTGTGGGTGGGTAGTATGGTGAGCCAGGAAGGGTGGTGATATTTTTGTTTTGTTTTGTTTTGTTTTGTACAATGCAGGGGCCCTGACAAGTTGCTTGTCTCCCTTTCTTTCATTTATTATTGATCCTTCAAGAATCTCCAGTATAAGCTGATGTTTATCCTGGCATGGGGGCTGGAGATGCCAGTTTCGGAGAAACTGGACCAGAGAAGGACTGCAGACTGTAAGGGAGGGAGGAATAACACAGCTACCAAAGAGGGCAGGGGAGCATGAATATATGAACAGCAACTGCCTTGGAACACGGCCTTTTTCCTAGCCTCTTTTCCCCTCCATGGATCAGCCAGATGTCTTTGGAAACCCCAAAGCCCAGACCCAAGGCTCCGTCCTTCTGCAGTTCTTCTGTAGCTGTTGGCTGTTAGGGCTGCACTGCCGAGGAACCTGGAGTCTCCACTGACCAGTGGCTGGAAAGTAACTTTTTTAAAAGGAGGCCATCCCATTCCTTGTTGCATCATTGGTAATTTGTCACCGTCATTTGGTGGCCCACACCTGCCCTGGACAGAGCAGTCCAACAGCCTGGTATCAATGGCGTTTGCTTATCACTACCACTTCTCTGACTCTCTTCCCACCACCCACACTATCCTTCTAGTCTGTATATATATATATATGCAGGCATCTCGCTATATTTATAGAAGAATGTCTGCAGAGTGTGAAAAAAAAAAAAGAACACAAGTCTTTGAAGTGTCAAGCCATAAATTCTGGAGGGGAAAAACAGACTCCCCCCCCCCCCGCAGGAGGAGTCTGTATTTCATGTAGAACTGTCTTAATTTGCCTAAAATATTTCCCCATCGGCTACAGCTGCGGAAAAATAACAAGGCAAAAAAAGGGAAGGGAACTGGCATGCCTCAATCTGGAGATGTTGATGCAAAAAGGGCTCGGTCCCGTCTTCCTTTCTTCAGCCTTTCAACGGCGTCTCCTTCGGGCCACGTTCCAAGGAAAGAGAGAGATGCTGCCTGAGGTTTGCCGGAACTCAGTGGGTGAATTCTACGGATGCTTTAGGGCTGAGAAATAACAAACTCTCTCTCTCTCTCTCTCTCTCTCTCTCACACACACACACACACACACACACACACACACACACACACACACACACACACACACACACACACACATACACACACCATGTACCCCTCTGGCTGTCACGTTTACCTCTGTTGTCAGGAATGATGGATCGTCCCCTGCTCAGTTTCTTGGAGAACTTGGAAGTGTTATTTTTTTGGGATGGTGGTGGTGGAAGGACATGCAGCCCCTTCGCCATCTCCAAACCCCCAGGGACTACAGCCCGTTGGAGTCTAAGCATGTCACATTTGCGAGCTCTTTTCATGTTCCCCATGGCATCTCAATCCAATTTAAAAGACTTCACACACGGAAGTGAATGGGAAGGATTAAAACGAAAACTTATTTGAGAGCAGACTTTGGGGAGCTGAGCAGACTTCTTCAGCACTGGCGCCGGGGCAGCATTACCCATCATATCCGAGGGCTGCAGGGGGTATAGGGTAGGGACTGAGTAGGTCACACGGTTTTGTCCTGCCGTTCCAGATGGTCCAGTTGGCTGTGAGTTGACACCTTTATCCCAGCACTGTGGCCGGTCATCCTCGAAGACTAAATCCGCAGCTCAGGTCCAGAGGCCATTGACAATTCTGACTATGGAGAGGACTAACCATGGAGGGGGGCTGGTGTTTTGGTTTGAGGGCTGTTGGACGGCTGGCCTGACTTGACCATGATTTTGGTCCAGTTGGAAGGTCATGCCTCGGAATCCCCTGCAGGAGAACTTTGCCTGTTTAGGATTGCCTGTCGTTGTTGCAATCCTAAACAGGGTCACTCACTGCCTAAATTCACTTACAGTAAATGCTTGGTGGCCCTGCCTTTTACTATGTTTTTAGGTGCCTGTGTTTGCGTGCCTGTGTGTATCAGGGAAGGTGGGGCTTGGTAGAGAAAAAGAAGGAATGCAGTTGTTCCCAAGAGTCTGAAACATGTTAAAGAAGTCAGTCGAACACCAGCAAATGTGTCCAGATGATCAAGACCATTTTGGAACTTAAAGTTTCCAACTTGTTACCCTCTCGTTTATGCTGAAAATGTATTAAAGATTCTGTTTAATTACCAGACATTAAAGCTTCAAACAGATTCTTCAAAGGTATCAGAGGGTAAAATAACTACTGACTTAGCTGAAATCCAACTTCATTAAGAGTGTTCACATGGCAGAAGGAGACCTAACAAGTTTTGTTCAAAGATAATGATCTTTGGAAATTCTCCACCAATGTTGCTCCTATCAGCTTTGATACTGGATAATTGGAAAGGGCTGTCTCTGTTTATGTTGGCTGACCACTGGATTTGCAGAATTGCACTGCCTTTAATTTTTTTTTCTAAATCACAAGAGAGTTTGCAGGAGCAAATTCATGTTGCGATTAAATAATCCCTGGCAGGAAAAAAAATGTTTATATTGAGCAATTACGAGGATGTCTGTAGGCGTCAGATTCACTTGGCATGTTTAATGAAAACAAAAGAACATGCCGTTTTTAAAGTTTTGTGAGCTTTAAGGATTTGTTTCCATTTGTTTGTGAGGTTTTGTGGATTACAGCCCCATTTTTCAGATGCATGACACATGGAGCCCAGGCCAGTAGTTGATACCCTTGGTCCACAGGACTGGGATGTGGGCGCTAATAGTTGCATTATTCACAAACAACACCAAGTGCAGATAATGACAACTGCATTATAAACACTGGTAATGAAAATCCCTGGAGCTGATTCTTACCTAAACATCCTGGCAGCAAGGGGTTTATGCAAAACCTCCATAGTTTGGTCCATGATGTTTATTTGTTATCCTTGAAAGTTTTGGGGCCATGATTTCTACTCTCGGGAAAATAAAGGGTAGTGGCAGGGCCAGAATCAGCCACAGTGTTTGCAGAGAAACAAGTTGAATCTGGAAGCAGCGCTGTGCGTCTGGGGAGTATCCAGAGACCTTTATCTTTGAACAAGAGGCAACTGACAAACCGAACCTTTCCGTCCATCTGTGCATCCAATCTCTTTGAGAGATTTTTGTCTCTTAGTCCCCCTACCCCACCCCACTTAATTGCTGCAAAGCCAGTTCTAAACCTCAGCTATGGGTCAAATTCCATCTTAATGGAAATAAATAGTACTTCCCTTCCATTCAGGTATTTGCCACCTAGCTCCTGGAACACTTTGCACCTGAGCAGCCAGACTCACAAACACAGTGTTTCTTTCCTCAAATGCCAAATGTGCAAAAAAAAAAAAAAAAAGTCTTTATTTTCAGCATTTTGCAGAAAGGAAGCAAACAGGCACGTTAGTCCTTTTCTTTGCTCTATCCTCATTTCCTAAGAAGAACAGTTGCTGTTTTGTCCAAAAGAAGTTATCCTCCCTGCTTTGAATGTGGAAGAAACATTCTCAGCGTAGGAGAAAACACAAGGAAAAACAATATAGAGACAAGATTCCCATTATTTCTACATTTGGCTTCTGAAAATGCCAGATGTGTGTTTTGGTTTCTGGCCCAGCTGGAAAGCTGTTCTACATTAACAACAACTTGTGAATTCTTGTATTCCTTTTAATCATTAGCTTGTACTACTACTACTAAGAATAATAATCATCATCACAGTGTTGCAGAGCTGGAAGAAACCCTATGAAGATAAGAACCACAGCAGCCCTGCTGGATCAGGCCAAAGGCCCATCTAGTCCAGCTTCCTGTATCTCCCAGTGGCCCCACCAGTTGCCTCTGGGAGCACAGGAGACAACGAGATACAACTGTCCTTTTAAGCCTGAAGAGAACACTTCTCCCCATCATGGCTTATTACCTTTGATGGAGTCCCCCCCTCCCCCAAAAAATCTGTCCAATCCTCTTTTAAAGGTATTCTAAGCCAGATGCCATCCCCACATCCTGTGGCAAGGGGTTCCACAGACTAACCACCAAGTAAAGAAACGTCTCCTCCTTCTCCTTCTCCTCCTTCTGAGGAGGAATCGCAGTGAGGAATCGAACCCTTAACTCTTGGCACTACAGCCACACTGGGATTCCTGTTCTCCTTCGTATCATGATCTGCATAAGAAAGAGGGCCAAGGCTTCCCATTAGCTTTCTTTCCTGACTCTCAGGATGGCTGATGCTTGGCTTTATAGAGTACGGGCCTCTGGTTTAGCACAGAGGTCAGCAACATCATCAGGACTAAGAGGCAGTGTTTTTTTCTTCTTAGAGACCCTGCTTTGTGTGGCACAGTTTCCAGCTTGGGGGAATACCCATTTTTGGACCAGAGCTGCCAGGATTCCTCAGATGATATGGCCACACGAGCACAGGGGGATTCTGGGAGTTGCTGTCCAGATGCTCGGTTTCCCAAGATCGCCATCTGACTAAATACAGCAAGGACTTCTGGTGTCTGGTGTTTCCAAATTTCCTTCCATTATCTTGATCACAAAAGCTTCAGGGACTCTTATGCCTTTGTTTGGCCATTTCAGCTCATTTTTCTTCATTAGTGGATTGGGTTGTTTTTTTTTTTTTTGAACTTTGAATTAGCAAAAAAAAAAAAAAAGTAGAAGAGCAAAGCTCCAAATGAAGCTCAGAAGGCATAAGTGCTTGCAGCTGTTTATATTGTAAAACTCATCAACCACAGTTTAGGTATATCTCCAAAGCCATTAACATGGACATAAAGCAATAAAGAAAGAAGTCTACTAATTGAAGTGGGGGGAAGGGCAGCATGTAAGGGATGGCCAGGGAGATGGAATCTGGGAAAGAAAAGATATTTGTTTCCCCATCCTGGTCTGTTTCCAGCGTACACGTTCAGGAAACTTGCATCCTTGGTTCATTTTAGTGTCGTGCAAAATCTTCTCCTTGCCTGGTGAGTCAAGTTGACTGATGGCAATTTTGAGGAGCCAGCTCTTGTACTGAAAACATTTTAAGGAGGGAGATTTTCCCCTCCACGTGAGAGATTCAAAACCAAAGTAGCCAATTAAAAGGACCGGCCTTTGGGAAGGGAGCTCCTTCTGGCTTCTTCAGCCCCCTGGATTCTAGTTTAAACCTCAAGCACGTCAGTCCTTCTGCCGTTATCACGTCTGATTGCAGAACCGACGTGGCTCAAGACCTGAGATGTAGTAGACATTCCAATGCATGGCCCTCTCAATAGTTATAAACTTTTTAAGGAGGAAAAGGAGGAGGAGCACAGCTCCTAACCCTAACCCTAACCCTAACCCATTCCATTCTTTCCAGGAGTGCCGGACTGGTAGGAGTTTACAGGCAGAAGGGCGAGCAATCAGTTGAGGTCTTACCAAGGGAAAGCCTCCTTTTTATGAATGGAAACAAACCAGTTTCAACAGCAAGGGTTGCTGGAAAGGCAATGCTGGAGAAGACCAGTAAATAAATAAATAGAACTTCCTATGTTGAGCTTTGAGAAACGAGTGCTGCTCTGGGTCTCTTAGAGCTTGGGCAAATGATTTATTCTGTTTTGGGAAACTAATTAGCAAGGTTGGAGGAGTTCAGTGCACAGCAGTTGTGCTGGCAGGTCTCATCTGTTGATTAGCCTGAGTAATGGGAAATAGAATACGGCAGGAACTGAGGCGAACTCAGAGCGCTGGTCAAACAGAGCTCTGGTCCTTCTGGCATGTGACGAGGTGGGGTCTGAATCTCTGGGCATGGCTCTTTGAGGGAGCAGGTGGGGGGGAATTTCATGGATGGATGTGAGGCCTGTTGGGAAGAAAACTGCCATTTTTGGATGTACACCCCTAGAGTACCCCAAATGTGTCTAGAGATGCTTGTTGGAGGATTCTGGAAGACTTAGCTCAGTGATGCATCTTCACGTGTTCCTATTGCTCTCCTGATCTCTCTGTAGGTTCTGAGCTAAAGCACGCTTTGGACCAGTTGCCGCTTTGGATGACAGCAGCTAGAAAACCTTGCCAGAATTCCAGCAGGAATGTGCTGTAGGGGATTATGGGAGGTGTAGTCCAAAGAGGTGCCTTGGCTGTCTTGGGACGGCATGAAGGGAAGGCCGTTGTAAGTCACTTAACTCACAGTTTGATTGCCAGAAATCAAGGGATGTTTGGGGGACTGTTTCATGGGTCGTGATACCTTTGTTGGCTTTAGGTGTTATGCACCTTGACATAGAGTTACTCCTTGCTGGAGAAGGATGATGGGAGTTGTCGTTGGAGGACAATGGTTGGGAGAAGGATGCTTGAACCACACCTATATTGTCCTGCATTCCACCATGTTTGCATCCCACCCACCCTCCACTACCCCCATTGATGAACTGAAGGGTGTTTTACCTAGATAAGTGTTAGCCCTGGGTAGGGCTCCACGGTCCAGAATAAGGATGTGTAACTTAGCAAAAGGAGATAGAGGAGGGCACAGATGTCATTGAAGTTTGTAGATGCTGCCACAGCTGAAGTGATAAGAGTTGTGACTAGGCCCAGTCTCTGGCAGCGGAGAAGTGAGAGAAGAAAAACAGAGAAATATGTCTCCCCTGAGTCAGGAAACTAGCCCAGGTAGGCTGGAATGGCTGCTGCTCAGCCTGCCATTCAGATGCTGGTCCCTGTGGGTGGACAACTCCAAGATGTCTTCTGTGCAGCTTCTCTTTCAACAACATTTGGATGGACAGCCTTTCAAAGTGAGGATTTTCCTCTGACTGGTGGTCCAACTGGCCTCTCTCAAATCAGGCACGTGGGCACCCTAATACAACCAGCCTTTTCTCTCTCTCTCCTGCCTTCTCCACCTTGCATCGCACACCCTTGCATCATGTCAGATGCATGTATCAATTGGGAGGAATTAATTGGCCTTCGCCAAACAACTAATTGTCATTAGGCAATGTCTGATTCCTCATTAATTACTGCAACTGCTTAGCTGTTGGACCCTTAGAGAGCGACTTGTTTCACCGCATGGAATTTCACCTTGCTCCGTCCCAAAGATTTGAGGCTGCCTTGGTGGGCACTTGAAATCACAGGCCACATCTTGTAAAGGATCAGGACAGTGGATCTTTGCAAATCACCTGAGAAGCAATGGTAGAATGAAACCCCACAATATGTGGGGTCCCAATGCTGCTGCATTGTTTGCATCATCTTTTTTTGTATCCAGGCACTGGTGACCTAACTGTTGTGCTCAGCAGGGTGACTTGCATACAGAGACCTCTGGCAGGATCCACACTTTGAAGCAGGGCTTTGTCCCTCATGGCACAGCTTGTGTCAGTACAATACCAACTTGAAATAAGGGTTTGAGTTGTGTTTCAACAGAACCAGACTCCTTCATTCTGGGAGTGACAGTCCCAAAGTTCAAATCTGTACACCTCTTCTCTCAACAGTGGCACAACCATCGACTCCTTCTCTTTATCTTCCATATTGTTCTTGCAAAATTCCAATCCCGCTGCTGCATGTTTTTCCCCGTACCAAGCATCAGCAAGCAACATTCAGCAAACCTGCGGGGAACCCAGTTTATTGATGTGTTTCATTGGCTTTCCAATTTACTTTGATGTGCAGGATTTCTGCTTTTCTTTGGAAAGCACTGCTGGGATTACGATAGACACAAAACTTAAGAATAATTACAGCTCACTGGGGGTTTTTCTTCACCTGTAACCTTGTTACATGGGGCATACCTGAAAAAGCAACCTGTCAATATAATGGGCTTGGATTGGAAGACCATGTAGGTGTCATCCAGAGCGTTTTCCTTTTATTATTATATTACTTGTCCTAGAATTCCCTCCCCACACCACCATCACACAAACAATGGGTGAGAGATTCTGGAACAACGAGTACAAATAGGGAACATGCCCTCCCCTTTTTGAACGCACTTGTTGCAAGCGGGCATTCTGGATTGCTCCCCAAAGCAGAGGAATAGGTCCTGGCCTTGCCATATTTACAGCAAGCTTGCTGAATCCACCCCTTCTTATTCTAGCCATCAGTATCTGCTCAGAGATGGAAGACAATGACAGTTGAACAGTACATCCTGCTAAAACTCCCAGACCTCTTCTGGTCAGTGTAGCTACTGGCTATTTGAGCTAGGACAATAGGGGAATTGTATCCAAAAATATAAGTTTTCCAGGCTCTGGGTTTTAAGGTAATCTCTCACCCACTCCCTGTACGTTCCTTTTCATATCAAACGCTAAAGCAACTGCTATGACAGCACGAGGCTGGCACTGCTCTTTTGATAACCTTGTGGAATAAATCCCTCCAAACCCTCCCTCCGTGATTCAAAAGCAGACACCCTGCATAAGTTCCAAATCCCAACCGCAAGAAATGCAGTTCATGGCACCACGTTAATCCCTGAAGTGACATGCAGGGGAGGGATTAATAACAAGTCTTTGACATTCTACTTCCCTGGCTTCTTTCTGCCTGCTTCTCTGTGGATTGGGCCCCCAATGCATGCAGTTCGGGGCAAGGACACCCCACACCAACAAAAAGACAGAACATTCTGAACAGGATTGGTTTCCAGCCTGAATCCAATTGTTTGCAGTTCCCAATGAAAGCAGACCCCTTGGGATCCATGGGAACTTGGTAAATCATTACATATTTAAGTCCAGCTCATTCAGTGACCCAGATCCTCTTGCTAGCCCCAGCTAGAAAAAAAAACCATTGACTCAGTGGAATTTGCTTAGGTGTTGTCTTATTACTGTCCAGGCATCGATTCAATGGGCCTGTTCTTGTTGGGGTGAACAAACAGCTTTCTTCATTTGGTTGCTTCTGCTTTCATCCCTGCATTGTCGCGTGTGTCTGCTGAACAGTGGGACAATCCAAAGACCTGTCTACAAAAGCAAACCTCTGTGTGTGCACATGAGTGCATGAAGAACCAGGGCTTGGGAAAAAGTGCCTTTTTCAATGACAGTTCCCAGAATCCCTCAGACTTAGAACTGGGTGTCCTTCCCACGATAAGGGAAGAGCTTTGTGGAAGGGAGAGTCATATATTAGGAGTGCCAGTTCCCAGAAAGGAAAATAATTTGGTGGGCCCTTGTCTGACTCAGCAAGGACAAAACAAGGGAAGGTTTCCCATCTCTATAAAGCTACGAAGATGAATTGAAATACCTCGGTGGTTCAGGAGGCTGGGAGTTCAGTTCCCCACTTAGAGGCTCACTATAAAGCAAAGTGTTCTGCTTATATACCGCCCCATACCACTTCAAGTAGTCTCTGGGTGGTTTACAGTTTTTAATTACAGTATGCAGGCTACACATCGCCCCTCCAGCAAGCTGGGTACTCATTTTACTGACCTCGGAAGGATGGAAGGTTGAGTGAACCTTGAGCCTGCTACCTGAGATTGAACCCCAGCAGGTCGTGAGAGGACAGTTTTATCTGCAGTACAGGAGCCACGGGGCTCCTTGTCAGAATTCCCAAGTCAGAATTGGCTTGGCAGTGCATGGTGGCGATGATTACAAAGCAAGAGGCCGTAAGTTGGTTTATTTGGTTATATGAGTAAACGGGTTTCCATGGGACAAAGATGCAAGACTCTTCGTTAGGTGATGGGGGAAAGCAGGCCCGCTCTCGGCAAGATGGTATCTGAAGCCAGTTGTGAACGGAAAACCAAGCAGGGATGTATCGTTGCTTCCTGTGTGTAAAGGACTTGGCAGTGTGGACCCCTGGGGCCGGAGCTTTTTGTGAGCTCCTTGACGCTTTCACAAGGGTGGCATTTTGCCGTTTGGAGCTGGGATCTGTACAAATGCGTTGGGAATTGTAATTTGCCACTTAAGGTTGTCGGTCGGTACACTCCGCTTTGAGGAGCCACTGCAGCTCCTGACGCTGTTTCTAGAATGCAGCAAAAGGAGGAGAGAAAACCAGTGGAAGGATGCAGGCATGTCAAGGCAGGCGTTCCTTCGTTGGTCTTTTCTAGGGGGAAAAGAGAGTAGCTTGTGAAAGACTTTCGGACACAGAAAGGAAATGCCCCCAAAGTCTTTCAAGAGCCCCCCCCCCGGCTCGATCTTAATAGCCGGGTAGGTTCGTATGGAAGGAGGCGGTCCTTCAGGTATCTAGGTCCTAAGCCATTTAGGGCTTTATATGCCAAAACAAGCACTTTGAATTGGGCTGGGGCAGCAACTGGTAACCAACGCAGGTTATGCAGAATCAACGTGATGTGATCCTTGGCGGCCCCACCATTTACCAGCCGCGCGGCACGATTCTGAACCAGTTGCAATCACCAAACCGTTTTCAAAGGCTGCCCCATGTAGAGAGCATTGCAGTAATCAATACGGGATGTTACCAGGGCATGCGTAAGAGCTCAAGGGGGGTCTCTCAACATCTCTCTTTGGGGCATGCAGGCTGTCCCAAAACACGGTGTCCCTGCCTGCGAGCCACCTGAGCTGTCCCTTTCCTCCTCACTGGCAAACAGAATTGTACCCAGTGATAGGCAGAGCTCTCTTGAGCAAGCCTTCCTCTGCCTGCCTCTGACAGCTCTGCAGAGGCACCATGCCTAATATATCCAATTTGAGCCTCTGATTTGCTCAAATCAAGCGACATCTGCATCGTTAGTGTAATCTCCATAATTTACTCTCTCTCTCTCTCTCTTTGTGTGTGTGTGTGTGTGTGTGTGTGTGTGTGTGTACATGCGTGCGTGCTGAACTTGCAAAATCAGGCCTGCCAGCTTTGTGGAATTGGTGTTGGTTTGCTTGTTTTCCTGCATCTCCCCAGAAGCCGCCGCCATCCCCATCCAGAGCTGTGCACCTTCCCCGCTCGCCGATCTGCCCACAGCTTCGAAGCATATGCCGTGTATTGTAAGGTCTTGTCTGACCCTTGTTGCTTGTTAAGTGTAAGAGCGTCGGCCAGAAGAAGTTTGCAAAGGAGCACCCTGCAGACCCAGTGGTGTGTTCTGGGGCAGAGGTGGCCCTGCTCTCTACGCAAGGAGGAAGCGGAGCCTGGGAAAGCTACGGACCATACCTCTTCCACGCCTGCACCCGCCCAGTATAACCCTTGTTCACAGAGGATTCTGGAGCTTGCAGTCCAAAAGAGTTCTCATTTCCAAGCTCAAGGTGAAATGCATTGGTCAGTGAAATCGGAATGCCTGTAGAGATAAGAGCTGACCTACCAAATGCTGCCAGTCCAGTCCTCGTGCCAAGGTCTCCCTGAAAGCAGTGTGGCTTCTCCTTTCCTCCCCGTCCCCCGTGCCACACATAAATGCCATCTGTCACTGAGGCATAGCTTAGGGACCCTTGTCTCCTTTTTGACTGCCACGCCTTGCATCACCCCAGGCGGCATGCATGTAGCCATGTCTATGGGAGGTAGTGGTGGTGGCAGCAGCTAACCTTGTGGTCTTTTAAGTGGATCTTTTTTCCAAATTCTGCAGTGAAGCATATCAGTGGGGTACCTGCAGGACCACTGGCTGCCCCCACCCCCCTCTTTGTGGTATTTCCGTGGTGTTGTGAGGGTATCATCCACACTTCTCTTCTGGTTGTGCCTTAGCTTAGCTGGATATGTGCAGGCCCAGTCTGGTGTTTACACCAGCGCCACACAGGTTGTGCTGCTTTGCCCATCAGACCTTCTGCTCTGGCTAGCAGTCGGTCCACAGCCGAAAAGGGGACTTCTCTCACTCCTTTATTACAAGGGGTCTTTGCCACCTTCTCCAAGGTGGTATGATTTGCAAATGGGGGAAAAAATTCATCCAAAGAGAAGTCTTGCCTGAGAGGTGTGGTTGTGCACATGAAGGGTGGGAAGGAAAAAAATGAGAGAGAGAGAGAGATAGAGAGAGATAGAGAGAGAGAGAGATGGTTCAGGGAGCCACAAATAATGGCTTAGCCTTAGATGGAGGAAAGGGGGGGGGAATGCAACCCCCTGTTTGCAATTAAAATAACAATTGCTTCTAAAGTGGTGGTTATTATTTTTAAGAAGTGTGTAGACATTCCTACAATCCAGATTGAAGGAAATAAGTCAGCTCGAGAGCACAACAGACCAGAGATAATTGGCAACGCTCACTTAATGCGTCTTGTTTGGTCTCCCAGAGCTATTCACTGTGTGCCACCATAGCAGTATGTTGTTGGTACAACAGTGCTGCTGACAGTTTGTGGAGATGAAAGGGGAGGCAACGGAGGAGGAGGAGGCAATGGAGGAAGAGGCGGAGGCGGAGGCAGCACAGACTCTGCCAGGCAATCTGGAAGGAGCCGCTGCCAGGACCAAATGATTCCAACCAGCTCCTCGGCGTCCTAATTAATTCCTTCCTTGCCGATCTTTGCTCCTTCTGTTGCCGCTTTGGGGCAACCAGGAGCCTCCGTTGCTTTTTCTTTTCTTTTCTCTTCTTTTTTTTGAAGTGCCAGGGTGGCAGAGAGATGAGTCCTCCTCAAGTATATGTGGGTGTGCGTAGGCAGAGCATGCAGTTTTACTAGCTAGGTGTGCAAATTTTTACTTGTCCTTTTGTGCGGGAGGATCAGGAATTGCAGCCTCATTCCCTTCGCCAAAGATAGCACACTTGGGTGGAGTTTGTGCATTGTGGAGAAGGATGTTTGCTGCAAAATGGCCATGCCGCCGCCGCCGCTGTCACCACCACCACAACAACAACAATAAAGGGGGCAATCCCAAAAGACCTGGATCAACATCTGAAAACTCTTAACATTGACAAGATCAACACTGGTCAACTACAAATGGTGACATTATTAGGAACAGCATATATTCTACGAAGATCTCTCCAGTCATCCTAGACTCTTGGGAAGAGCTCAGTCATTGGAGAAGACCAACTCCAGCTTAACATTTGGCAGCTGTGTTCAGAAGAAGAAGAAGAAGAAGAAGAAGAAAGAAAGAAAGAAAGAAAGAAAGAAAGAAAGAAAGAAAGAAAGAAAGAAGAAGAAGAGTCAGTTCTAGCTTGTGGTAAACCTTTCCAGGGTTCTCCAGATATGAATACTCAGAAGTGGTTTCCCCTTCCCTTTCTTCTGGTGTGTGTGTGTGTGTGATCCCTGGGACAGTGCAGCTTGCCCAAGGCCACCCAGGCTGGATCTTCTTCCAGGAAACACACCGTGGGAGGGAAATGAACTCTCAAACCCAGATATCTAACTCACAGAGCTATAATTCCATTGGCAAAGCTGCCCAAACTAGGAAGACGGCTCGTTTGTTTCACGACTTGAAACACTGGAAACGGGTCGTTTTCATCCTTCATAATGATCAATGCTCCAATGCTTGCTGCGTGCATCTCCCCGCGCATGCACACACACAACCTTTGCTTCTCAAAAGGAAAGGACACTGAGAAAGATATTCTGAACACATGAGAGAGACCTTGATAAGTTAAAAGAAGACGACGACAAACCAGCTCTTTGCTTCCTCCTTGCTCGGAGATGAGGAATCTCACAGGTATCTTAAAATCCCCACGGAGGTGTCGCGTTGTGTTGAAACAGCCTCAGCAGGTGGAATCAGGAAGTTTAGCAGCCATCCTCGGTGTTTCTACTGCAAAGGCTTTTCTACGAGAAAAGCAGAGAAATGTCTTTGTCTAAGCAAACTGTAGCAGAGATGTTTGACCTGCAGGCACCCTGCCCGGTGCTGCCAGGAACCAAATTTTATCTTGTATTCTGGTTCTGTCTCCTCTTCCATTGTGTGAATGTACAAATGTGCGTGGGTGGGTGCTGCCAAAGAATACACATCCCTGCAGGAGCTGGTTCTCTTGCTTTTTGGCTCTTGTGAGACATGTATGCCATCCAGCGCATCGGTAGAATGCCATATCATAGATTCTTGGTACCCCCTGTACCTGTGTCATCGTACCGAGTCTGCATTTTGTTGTGCAGGGTTTTCCCCTGGTACCTTTATGTGCAGAAGGGTCAGAAGTCACACACAAAGCCAGAGAAAGGATAGCTGCTACGAACCATCCATTGTCTGATCTATAAGCAGAATCTGGAATATCAAAATGGAGCAACAGAAACGGGGGAGGGTGGAGTGTACGAGTGAGACAGGATGAGATAACTCAGAACTGGCAAGGAATTCCGATGAGGATTCCAGATGCTTTCCTGATAATTATGCAGCACTCCTGCATGGAAATTGTTCTACGGTCTTTAAATAACAGAGGTCTCTAATTGTACCACCATTGCTTCAGAGAGAGAGAGAGAAAGAGAGAGGGAGGGAGGGAGGGAGGGAGGGAGAGAGAGAGATTTGCAGGAACTGTGTTGGGAAGCTGGAAGTTTGCCGTAAACCTATTAGGAATTTTTATATCCATCTGGTGCTCAGACTTGTAGTGTTCAACCGACAAGCGACTATTTTGGGCCACACAGCAGGGATCAAGTGAATCATACCCAGAGAGGCGGCTGTACATCTGCTAAACTGTGTACCTGAGACAGCTTTGTAGCTATCTCTGCATTGGTGGCGGTGGTGGAAGACACAGCCAGGGAAGCCACCAACAAGCTAAAAGACCCCCCCCGCTTTCAAAAGCTGGGAACTCAGAGAGGAGTGGGGAAGTGGGAGGAGGAAAACTGGCCAGGCTGAAGGCAATCTGGCAGGGCAAAGCTTTGTGCAATATTCATGCTAGGCTGCAGAAAAACCTTTGGGTGGAAATAGAAAGCCAAGGAGTCAGAATGAAATCACACACTAATCCGGATTGCTCATTTTTAAGACAAGAGAAGAGTCTGGATCCCACCTAGCAGACTCCAAACCATGCCAGACCCTAGATAGCTTCTGCAATATGAAGGGGCCTATCTCTCTCTCTCTATTTATCTACTGCACACAACATCCGGAATGATGGGGGAAATGACCACAATCTCAGATGAAGATAATACACCCTTTCAAATGCCTACTCAACTGTGAAATGTGGACGTGGACTTGGGTTCAATTTCCAACCAAGCTGAAAGGGCTAGACAGTAGCTACAACGTGAGTTGCAGGACCGTTTCTAGCTGCCAGAAAGCTAGTGCACTGGGCCCAGTGAGTGGCTAGATTGGCTCAGGAGGAGGGGGAGGGGAGCACAGCAGCACTGGTGCTACTTCCTTAACAAACTGGGATGAACTGGTTTGTGCCCATGTCTAATAATCACCTCTAGCTGTAAGCCATCTCTACTATTTATTTATTTATTTATTTATTTATTTATTTATTTATTTATTTATTTATAAATAATAAATAAATAAATCTCTAGTGCCCATCTCCAGTGATTATAAGTGTTTCTAGATGCCTGCAAAACCTTTATTCCAATTGCACCGCTCTGGAATTTGCAGCTCAGCTAAGGCACCTGACCCTTTTGGTGTGGACACCCAACAATCTGGACGTTGAATCTTCAGAGGCACCCAGGAGAGGAGTCAGGTATGGTATAAATGCTAGTGACCAGAAAAACAGTCCAGTAGCATTGATGCCCTGGAGGCTGCCCATTGGCCATCCATGCAGCAGAGCACACGGTCCAACCTTGAGTCCTCCAGAAGTTTCAAAGTTCAACACTTAGAAGCACCATCAAAGATAGAAGAAGATGGGGTTTGGAAGTGGAAGCTTCTAGAAAGTGTAAAAGGCAACATGATTTGAACAGATCAGACTCCTCCTGGCTGGGACCCCAGACTATAATTCCCGGCCGTTCCAAGCATCAAGGCTGATGCTTGAGGATGCTGGATGTTGTAGTCCATTGCATCTGGTGAGGACCCCACTGGCCCTCAAGCCAGCTTTTTCTGCTGTGGTTCCAGGAAGTTAAAACAGAATGGAAGAAGAGAGAGATTTATTATCACCATGGCAACCTCTGATGATGATTTATTAAATGGCACTCAAGACCGTGCATTTGGCTGGCTTGAACTGTCCCGAGAATTGGTTTCCCACCCCTTGAAAATGACTTTAAAAGAAGAAGAAGAAGAAGAAGAAGAGCAGCCAGAACACAAAGGAGGCATTTTTTACAATGCAAAAACTATCTGATTATTAATTGGGCATTGTTGAGGTCAGTGGTGGGTATAAAGGAACTTTGAACAAGCAATAGAAGCACAGGGTTATTAATTTTAAGCTTGTGCTGCAGGTCCTGGCAGTTTGCACTTTTGCAGCCAGGATTTAGGGAGCTGAATAGCAAGGAAGGAAGGTGCAAAAGAGAGAGAGTAGTATTTATAGAACAGGGAGAAGGTTCCCAAGCAGGGAGAGACATCTCAGCCTTTGCTGGGCTGCTGCCTCCAATCGATCGGAGACAGGCTCATTCCTCATTAGAGGATTGGTTGCTTCCGTTTTTTTGTCACTTTGCTACAATTTTTTTGTATGATCCATTTTTCCAGCACATGTTAGAATGCTGGTGTTTACTGTTTGAAGCGGAATCAAATGCTGGCACATGGAAAAGTTACATTTTTTGGCTTTGCCAGAATTTCCCAGGTCTCTTGGGCAAACGCTGGCTGGGGGATTTTGAGAACTGTAATATTATTTTAAAATCTGTCATTTCCCATCCATGTTGGTATTTGCTGTACGACTTCCTTGTCTCTGTTTGAATGGGTGAATTATTGTATTCTGCATAGTTTTTCTTTATTTCCCCCCCTTTATCACCACAAGCTTGTGCATTTGAACATGTAATATCAAATTATTTCCCCTGGCAGACAAACCAGCTTATTTCCTGATATGGGGCTGGTTCTGTTATGAGCCATGGCCCGCAGAACTGGTCAGACTTCATGGCCAGTGGCCAAGATCCACTGTCCCTCAAGCCCATTTGGGGCCACATCCTTCCCTCAGGGCTCCTTACTAGTCCGGTAGGAGACCGAGACCTCCCATTGCCTGGCCCTTAAGAGGCCAGTATTACAGTATATGTGTCGTTATTTCAGTTGTTTGAGAATGAAAGAGGAAGGAAGGAAGGAAGGAAGGAAGGAAAGAAGGGTTGATGGAAGGAAGGAAGGAAGGAA
>JAHTLZ010000252.1:1291586-1314165 GCA_023846285.1 Phrynocephalus versicolor
TGTAAGGATGCACAGCTCCCACCTATAGGTAGCAAGGAAAATATCCGGGTGAAAGTAATGGAAGGTGACGTGGGGAGGTGAGGAAGTTAGAAAGAAGGAAAGGGAGTAGAATCTATTTCCCCTCTCGTTTTAGAAGCCCCTTCCTTTGCCTTCCTCCTGGTGAAAGTCTTTCCACTTCCCTTTCATCCTTTTTAATGCTTAGAAGCTGGGGGAAATGCCAGGATTGTTAAGTGAGTGCAATCAGTGGGCATTGCAGAGCAGGCAGCGAAAGCAGTATGTGTGTGTGTGTGTGTGTGTGTGTGTGTGTGTGTGTGTGTGTCTGTGGGGGGGGGGGAGGGATAATTCTGCAGCCAGGCAGCAAAGAGGGGGAAAGGCCCAGAGCAGATTGTTAAAAAATGCATGGCAGCCAACAAACAGCACACTGAGACCAGCAGAGGCAGAGATGGAAGAAAGAGGGAAGATCAAGTTTGGAGGTAGGGTTGTTTTCTTCTGCGAGAAATAGCGTGTTTGGGGTGAGGGTAGGGAGAACTTTGGAATGCAGTAGTCAAGTTATGCTGGGGCAAGTCCGGTGAACCAGCCTGGTTTAATCAGCCTTGATGAAAGTCCCGCCCATCAACATCTCAGTTTAGGCTATCGTTTGTATGCAGAAGCTTCCTGGTTCAATCCTGCCTTCTCCAGGTTGTGCTGGAGAAGGCAGCCCCAAGTAAACACAGTTGCATAGGGAATGATGATGGCTAAGTATGTGATTTTCTATAGAGAGATCTTTCTGTTTCCAGCTAGTAGCATCTCAGTAGGATTTCAAAAGAGGGGTCTGAGGAGGTATGTGAAAAAGATTTGCTCAATTCCTTGTTTATATTGGTTATTGGCCTCTTGACATGACATGTCTATGCAGGATTTCCCACTTCCATGAGATTCTTTTCCTCCAGTTGAGAATGAGACAAGGATTCTTTTTCCTATCAAGGGGTCTGCAGTTTCAGGTTGCAGTATTGTCTTTTGAGAAGCAAATGACACAAATGACACATACTGAAAAAGCACAGAAAGAGTGAGTGGTTGAAATCCTGTACAGTAATACTGATAATTGCTGTTGATCAAAAGCCTCCTTCGACAATTTCGAGGTGGCTTTGTGGCATTGAATGCAAGCTATGTGCATCTTGAAATTGCCTTGAAACAGCAGTAGTCTACTGATAATGATGATGATGGCGATGCTGTCACCCTTGCACAACGGGAGCTGTGCAACAGAATTTCATCCCTTGCTTTTGTTCAAAGAGACACAAACAACCCATCCAAGACTTCTGATCCCTCGAAACAAAGCTGCAGCAGTTTTGTCCAACAATTGCTTTTGGTGCACAAATTGTTCTTGGCAAGAACAGACAACCCATTGAGAGAGAGAGAGAGAGTATCAGACAGACAAGACCTCGCCTCCTCACACATTGCTGCTGCTTTTCATGCACAAGAGCAATATAAATGGGAGGGGTGTGTTGTATTTCCCACCTGGCGATGGCTGCAGATGAAGTGCACCCTTTCACTGGGTGAGCGACGGCCAGGTGGTAATCTTGCAGAAAGAGAAAATGGACATGGCACTGACCTGCTGCTGAACTCTTCTGGCATTGCAGACACACGGACCAGCTTTGTAGCTGATTTACTCGGTCACGGCACTGTTTCTCTGGCACACAGCACAGCCGCCGCCCATATTCTCTATCAGAGCAGTGAGCGGTTCCGAGGGAGCCGCTTAGAACCCGTTCCCTGCTGTCACTTTGCTAACCAGCATTTCCTGCACCATCGGCCTGAAAAAAAAATAACAATACACAGAATCTCCTGGTGCCAGCTACGATGGAAGCAGTAAAAATGATGATGATGTTTGTTTTAAAAGGGCTGGGAGACAAGTGGCAAGAGATCTATCGCTCGTTGATATTTATGGCCTGAGAAGAGAAGAAGCTGCTTTTTATAGCGGATGCTGGTTTAGTGGATATCCAGGACTTTCATCACCTCTGTCACTCCAGGTTGAGCAGTTGCCGCTGAGCGCCGATTGGGGGAATGTGCAGGCCGACAGCCAAACAACAGGCCTGGATTAACCCATCTGTTAAACACGATGATACGGCGTAAGATCATAGCAGCACTTGGAAACGCCTCACCTGTTGCTCTCTGTGGTTACTGAGGGCCAGACAAGACATTAATGGAAAGGCACCCACTGTTTTCCCCTCTTCCCCTGTATTTCCTCAGAGACACAATCCTGACCAATCAGGCTTGCTAAGTAAGCACATGTTTACCATCTGCTAACCAATCACAGAACAAAACTTAATAAATGCAAGAGGAAAACTGGCTGTTATGACTGACACATGCCTTGCATGTATTAGTCATGCAACACGTGTTAGATGCGCATGATAACCGTATGGTGACTTGCCTGCCAGGTGCAAAGGTTGCAGACATCACGAGAAATCTAGATAGTTTGTTTAGAGAGAACTGAGAAGGAGCCAGTCATCTTGGTACACCTTGGTACTAATGGTGTCGGGAAGGCGAAACCATCAGTCCTGGAAGCCAAATTCAGGTTGTTAGGAAGAAGTTTGAAGTCCCAGATTTCCGACATAGCATTTTCAGAAGTGCTGCCTATTCCTCGTGCAGGACTATTTTGGCAAAACACACACTAGAGGTAGCTTCTAATTTGACCCTCTGTCTTACTGCTTAACAACAAAATGGCAGCCGCAATGTTTTTACTATGTGATGCCCATTTCCTTGTTCGTTAGAAGGCAAACATGTTTTGTTGGCAAGACTGATGAAACGAGATTAATGGCAAGATTGGATGGACTCAGGACATCTAGGCAGCTCTTCCATAATAGTAACATGTTTCTAATTCTAATGTAACAAGCATAGCAGTCTATTTTGCAGTGTAACTCTGTTTTAGTTACTCTTATAATTACTAACTGGTTGCTCTTAGTACAAAAGATTTGCCTGGTGTTCCGTTCTCGTGTTCCGTTCTGGTGTTTTCATTACAGTAACTGACATCTAACTATTATACAGTAATTACTTTTGAAAAATGAGAAAGAATTACTTTGTAAAATATCTATAACAAACTATTAAAGAGGGGATTTCAACGAACACTGTAAAACCCCACCCCACCCCCCATGGACGGACACACACACACTCACACACACCTCTAAAGTAAATTTTTGTTGATCAATTATAGACACGAATTCTTAAGTCTGCTTAAGAATCCCCCTTTTTGTGATTTATTTGCAGGTGGGTGTTTTGTTGCATAATTCTATGTGCTCTCCAAGGTTTTGCCGTTGGACAAAGTGGCAGGATGAAAGGAATCGTGGCAGTTAAATTTTTATGTATTTATGCATTATTATAGCTTGACAGTCAGAAATAATATCCTCTCCCTTTTATCCCGCTTTCCTCCCTTTCGAAGCTTGTATTCTTTTCTTTTTTAAAATAATAATAATAATAATAATAATAAAAAGAAGCTGCAGAAACAAAGTGCAAAAGGAGACTGAATTAAGCCCTGGTTAGGATGACTTCGCTTCAAATATTTCCAGATCTTAGATCTTCCTCTTTCCCCCTGTCTTGTTGGCAGAGACTGGAAGCGTTCTTGTAACCTTGGCTCTTCAAAGGTAGATCAGTTTGCAGTGAAGACAGCCTTTGATGTTTTCACCTACAAAACTGTCACCGCACAACCTGCGCTGTTATTTCCCATTGCCTGTGAAAGATTCACTAAAAGGTTAATTTCAAATCATGTCAAGTTTTATGCCATTAAAAGTCAATGCCTCTTTCGCTGGAATGTTGCCAAGGCAATGATTTAGCGGGCCAGGAGGCTGGGTTACCTCTGGATTGCTGTCGCTTATGAGGCCGGCTAGTATCACCCATCCTTCTGGAAGGCCTTTGCTATGATACTTTCTGCACACACCCAGGATGATCCTGACTTCAGTACAACTTATGCAAATCGAAACGATCTATGCAAATGTTCTCATAATGTACCAGTCCGCAGAATTCACAATGCTCATACTTGTCCTTGACATCAGTGTGTTTAGTGGAAGGGTATGCCATTTCGGGCCTCAAACTAAGGAATCTAGAAGGGGGTTTGGAAACCTTAGGTTGTAAATTCTGATCTTACAACACTTTGGTATTTGAGCATTGGGTAGCATTATTATATTTTGTCTCACACTGCAGATCCCAAGCAGCAGGGGCCAGGCAACCTGGGGGGGGGGGGGCATCTGCACGACACAGTTGACACCCTTCTCAGGTCCTATAAGCTCATCCTACAGAGTCCAGGGGAAGTGGTATCAGGAGACAGATATCTAGTATCTGCACTCCCAGACGTATCTGGTGGGTCCACTGTGAGACACAGGAAGATGGACTAGATGGGCCTTTGGCCTGATCCAGCAGGGCTCTTATGTAATTTGGTGGAGAGGCACAGAGAAACTCTTTGCCAGCAGAGAATTATGAATTTCAGGATTCCAAGGATTTATTATTTTATTTATTTTTAGAGTATTTTTACCCCGCCTTTCTCCTTGGAAAAGGATAGAGCCCAAATAGCGTCAATATGGGATCGAAGTCTAGAGATGGGCACAGACACCAGTTTGGTGGTTCGTGATGGTTTGCTTAATGTTAAAAAACGTGTTCGGCTCTTCCCAGTCCCACCTTCTCTGGTCAGCACCCACGCAAAGGAAGCAAGGCAGCCTCCCTTCCCCAACTTCTTCAATACCACTTAGAGGAGGCAGAGCTTGGAAGTGCTGAAAATCTGTTTGGCCAACAAACAAATCGTCATGAACTGCCAAATTGGTGGTTCGTGCCCACCTCTCGATCAATCTAATACAGCTGCGTAGTGCAGCTATGACTTGGATAGGACAAACAGGGGCTCCATCGCCCAGGATAATGCTGTGTCTTGACTACCTGCTGATCTGCTTGACTCCTCGATTGCTCTTATGTTGGTACCTCTTGAATTCTTATTTCTCATCGAAGTTCATGGGGTTTTCTTGGTTCTAAAGGAGTTATTTCGGTCTACAGGAAGCGGAATGAAAAGAGGATCTCTTTTGATCCTTGTCCCCTTTTTCCGATGCAACGATCTGGCAGCCTCTAAAAGCTCATCACCAGCAGCTCTGGGTAACGAGATAACAGTCCTGCTATCATCCCCCCTTCAAGTTTGCTGAGTTGCTGGATCTTGGAAACCCATGAAACAGAGCCCTAGTTGGAACACTTTCCCTTGAACTTGCATAGGTGACAGAGAGCAGAGAAAACTCTCGTCAAAGCCAAGTTAAGTTTGCTCGGGAGACTTCAGAAGCCATCCCTTTCTTCTCGTTTCGCAGAGGAGTGAGAAATCATCCTCACGGTGGGCTCCCGGTTACCCTCTTTGAGCGCCTTCTCTCTTTGCCCTCCTGTCCTATATACCGTCTGGGGTTTTCTGGGAGCTGTAGTTCCAAAGCCTAGCTTTCCTGCCCTTATCTAGCTCCACCTGCTGCTTTACTCCTTCATGCTGTCCTCATGATGCACCTGTCCTCAGGTAGTCAGATCCCAAGAGGCATCTCTTGGCCAGCTGACCCTCTGGTAGAAGTGCTGTGGTCTTCCTTACTCATTTGTTTACCCCCCCCCTCCAGTCTTCCCATGCCCAAGCGTACTCAGAGCACCCTCCTGTCCCACCCGGAGTGCATTGGCCCTGTCTGATTTCTGAAACCCACAAGGTTCGGGCTTGGTAAACATTTGGGTGGGAGACCAGGAATCTCTAGTAGTAAAGGTAGAGGTAAAGGTCTCCCCCCCCCCCCCCCGCACATGCGTGCTAGTCAGCTAGTCATGTCCGACTCTAGGGGTGGTGCTCATCCCGGTATTCAAGCCAAAGAGCCAGTGTTGTACAAGTCCATGGCCACGTGGCCAGCATGGCTGCAAGGAAACATTGTTTTACTTTCCCACTTTTTACAGCAGTACCTATTTATCTACTTTGTATTTACATGCTTTTGAATGGCTAGGTTGGCAGGAGCTGGGGTTGTCAGTGGGAGCTTGCACTGTCGCGTGGCACTCAGGATTCAAACCGCTGAGATGCCGACTTTGCAGCCAAAAGGTTTCGGACGCCTTAGTCCACTGAACCACCATTGGGCATAAATCCTGGCAGAGCAGACGGTCCTCAGCTGTGCAGTTTCTTCTGCCTGGGAGGAAAACTGACTCTCTTCAAGGGAGGGACTGTGGTTTATATAGAGAGAAGGAATGTGTGGTGCTTGTAAGGCATCAGCCAAAGCCAATGTGGCTAGTTCAAATCAACAGAATGGGACGTATAGTCCCAACAGCATCTGGAGGGTGGCAGGTTCCTTACTCCACATCAGCTCCTTCTGATGCCTCCCTCTGGCGGCAGCTGGTAATATGGCAACTACGTCCTCTTGATTTTCAAAAACCTTGTATCCAGATGGGCTGCTATTTCCCAAGGAACCATTGGCTTTGGCTTCTTAGCTACGGGGTGTTCCTCCCTTAGCCAAACCTGAGGGCTGGCAGCTGGTCAGCTTCCTCTTATCTAGCGTAACTTGTCAGTCATGGGTACCCAAGCCACTGTCTTTCAGGTTTCCCCTAAAAAACGGTGCCTTGTCTCGCTCCTACTAGTAGGCTGAGTGGTGGAGAATTTGTCACGTCAAATTTGGTTTCCTTCCATGCACTGAATTGTTGTCCTCCCCCCCCCACCCAAAAAAAGGTCCACACATTTCCCATACTCCCACATCTCCCCCCCTCCACACCTGTAAAAACAGCAGATTATTCTTTTTCTAATTAATAACTGTTGAATTTACACAAGAACATCCGTGCTATTGCAAACCTTCCAATGGATTTTACGCCATGGGCTTAAATATACCCGGATAGGAGGATCGCGAGACAAGCTGGTAAATGAGTCATTATAAAAGGTTTGCAGAGCAACCACATTCAAGGATTAGACATTAGTTATCTTTTTTTTTTTTGCCTATCCTAGCAGAATAAAAATTAGCAAAAGGATTAAGACCGCAGTCGTGTCCATAAATGCTAGAAATTAAGTCTCATCAAACTCAATGGAATTCCACGGTGAGGGTGGAATGATTAAAGGGTGCCCAAGTGTGATGATACAAATTCCAGGGAGAGTCCATCACAAGTGAAGTGGGGAGAGTCAACCAGTGGGAAGGATGCCTGGAGCAAGGTGGTGGTGATGGTGATGATGATTGAAGAATGGAACAGGTGTGAATCTTCAGTGCTTTCAACGCACGAAGTGGGCATTTTAACCCATAATGAGGGTGAATGTGATATTAGGATGTGGAAAGTATATCTTGTACACGAGAAACACTCATGTCTTGAGTGAAAGAGAATTGCAAGGGAACTGGTGTCTTGCAGTTTTTCAGTTGTGCTGTTGAATTTTGTTTTCCAGACTATCCCTTAGCAGTAATCACAATGCCAGTGGCACTGACAGAGATGCATTTAATTGCTTTGCAAACACTTCTGGGAGGTGTTTTGAGGCCCATGTAATGAATTGGTGGGCAGCATCTGGAGTCACGAGCCGTCTTGAGTTTGGAACATTGACAGCGTCGACAGGGAAGCCCTCGGCAGGCCGGTGGCCAAATGCTATTGTTGCTTCCGACAAGGAGAAAATTAAGTCCTCTTGGTATCATGCCCGGCCTATACAAAGAGTTGCATACAGCCATGGAAAGTGTTTTCATCGTGTTTTAGAATGGCAACCCACTTCCTTAGCAAGGCCACCCATGAGACAGTCCCTTTCAAGTTATAGCACAGTTCCTTTCAGCATAGAATCCTCCTGGCTGGATTGTGCGTCAGCTGGAAGAAATTTAGGCTCCGTGTTTCCATCAATCCCAGCAAGTCTCCTTCTGCCCCTGGAAGAAGAGAGAGAGAGAGAGAGAGAGAGAGAGAGAGAGAGATGTTCAGAAGCCCTATACACAAAATCACTAAGTGTGTATTAAAAATAACAAAGACTCTTCTAGGATCTTAGAAATTTCTCAGGTTAGAGGTACAGCAGTAAATAACCCTACAGCAATACATTAGCTGTAGAGATGGCACTAGGTTAAAAAAAGAAGTGCTGATTGGTGGGGCTGGTCGGCTGTAAAAACATTAAAAGACCTAAAAAAAAAAAGAAGGATGAATTTGTTTTTTTTTAAAAATTCATTTCGTTCCAATGGAAACAAATTTAAAAAACGAATAACAAAACGAAACGCCATTTTGGCATTTCGTGCCCATCTCTAATTACAAATGCATAATGCAAAGAAACATTTTAACAGGGAATCTTCATGGCTGACTGTATGACAGAACACGAGAAGTCCTTTTTTCTACATTCAGTGTTCCTGAGTGCCACCAATTTGTGTGTCGGTGGTGCTTTACAAATAATATGAGCGCTAGTTTGTAAAGTAGGCTCAAGAGTGGTCAAGGCTTGTGGGGCTTTGGATTCTCTAAAAAACAAAGGCACCCTTAAGGCTGGGCTATAGTCATTCTAGACCTTACCCTGTAGCCCCTGTCATGCCAGCTCAGTGCCGTTGCCATCTTCCTATGTGCGAATGATGGTGGCCACCGAGCCCAGCATGTCAAACATATATCAGGGGGAGGGGAAGAGCCAGGGATGTAAGTTTGGGGTGGGAGGTGAGGCTGCCCATCGCCCTACACCCCTCCCCATGCCCCCAAGGAGACCCACCAGCCTTCTGCAGCGATGGTGAGGAGCTGTTTAAGAAGAACACCCTGAATCAATGGATTCCCACAATACCATCAGAGGCATAGCTGGATGCTTCATTTTTTGTTTATGCTGTGCACAGAAAATAAGCCCCCCGCCGCGTGTGATGCTCAGCTCGGTAGGGTGTCAAAAAGAATAAAGCAGGAATTGTAAATACTTTCTGGTTCAATCTCTGTCTTTTGAACACACCTCTCTCTTTCTCTTGGCCTCTCTTGGTTGGCTCCCTTCTCAGCCTGTCCTGGTTTGTGTGTGTGTGTGTGTGCTGTGGTGTGGTGTGTTGCTTTTTCACGGGACCTGTGCCTTCCTTTTGATTTCTTAGGGTCCTCCCTTGGTTTCTCCCACCCTACACGGATTGTAGGACTTGGACAGACCCGCCCCCCCCTCTCCGAGGCTTCTCCTGGCTCCTTCCCTCTTTGCTTTTGTGCTTGGAAATGTTGCCGAGACAGCCTCCACCTACCCACCCGAACACTTCCTTTCCCTCCCTCTCCCCCTGCTCTCTCTTTCCGTTACTTCCTCCCCCTGCCTGCACCAACGCTCTGTGCTCACTTGAGGTTTGCTTCATGCTGCCTCAGAATAAATAAATAAACCATCTCTCTCTCTCTCTCTCTCTCTCTCTCTCTCTCTGTTCTCCCAAAGGAAGCCAAGACTGTCTTCTCATTTCTGGTGCTTGCAGCGCCTCCTGCTGTTCAAGGGAAATCTGGCCAACCCTTTGAAGGTTGAGGGTGGCCAATTGCATTGTTGAGTGTACCAAAAATCTGACTGACTGTGCCCGCACCCTCCACCAATCTTCATTCTCATTCTCTGTCTCTCTGTCTTTCTCTGTGTGTGCCTGTGTTTTAAGGAACAGAGGGCACTACGTAGCAAACATCACTAGGTGGCATAGCCTTCCTGATTGTACCATCCCCATGAATCTGAAATCCCCATCCAGAAAAGGCAGATGGTGTGTGATCATTTCACAGTCTCCCCAAACCCAGGAAATAAAATGGGAATTACATTTTGCAGGCTGTTTTTGGTCTAGAGGTGCCCCCAAATCCCAGGAGCTGGAAACTGGGTAGTCTGTCTTCTTCCTTCAGTCGCAAGACTGACTTAGGCCCGAGGGATTTCCATGCTATTGGTCCGGCGCCTATGTGGACCAAAGCTCCTCACATTCTGCAGCCCCAGCCATAACGATGATGATTCTGCTGCAGCAGAGAGAAGAATTATCGTGATGCCCACCACCGTAAGTGATCTTTATGATCTCACAAGACTCCTTGTTTATGTCGGCAGGAAACACCTGGTGCTCTCTTTTGGGTGGTGGACTGGCCCTTTCAGTTGCTTGCTTGCTTGTGCAGAGTTGGCAGCAGAATATTTCCTTGCTTCCTTCCTTGCTTCCTTGCTTCCTTCCTTCCTTCCTTCCTTCCTTCCTTCCTTCCTTCCTTCCTGTCATAATCGCCTGCGGCATGCCCATTTGGAAGAGTGCAGATGGAAGCAGAACCACACTGTGAAGTACAGCAATACAGAATAGGGTGGATTCTTTATTTGGCTTTGCTGTGTGCAGTGGTTTTTAAACCAGCCAGAGAAAGGGAGTGAGAAATGTGCAGAATTTACATTGTAAACATTTTAGAAAAGACCTGACAAAACCTCTTCTGCCATCATCATCCCAGCAGCTTTTTTCAGTGCATTGGAGTGGGTGGGGAAGTTTTCTTCCTGGACTACAATGCCCAGAATCCCCACTGGGCAGTAATGCTCGAGAAAGGAATACTTCCAAGCATAATGGAATTTTTTCTTTCTATTGTTCGCATGCTCTTTTTAACTTTAATGTCGCCTTTTAATGTTGTATGATGCCTCTTCCAATTCCCTGTTCTTCAGCTTGAATACTGTACGTCTTAAATGTTCTCAGTATTGTAAGCCTTCTTGGGTCCTTTTCCAAGGAGAAAGTATAAACAAACAAATAAATAAATTAGGTTAGTAGAGGCAGTTCTGTTGCACTGAGACAGACAGCCAAAACTGTTAATTGGTGAGCTACCCTTTGAGAGAAGAAAATGGAAGGGAAAAGGAAGAGGATCCTGCCAAGATACAGTACTCCAAAAAGCAATGGAAAATGGAAATGCATTTAAACTGACCATTTAAAAAATATATGAAAAATTGTGCTTTCACTTAGTAAATTTGGATCACCATATAGGGCCTTCAGTAGCTCAGCTGTTAAAAGTTTTGTGGATATACATGAGTATTCCAATGTAACTGATGAACATATTGCAACCACATGACAAATCAACCTTAGGCAGTCCAGGTCCCCTAAAACAAACCATTTTTTTTCAACAACTGCCTGATGCGTCAGCAAGTTGGAGCAAGTTTGACAATATTGTCTTTCCCTGATCTCGTTTTTTTTTTAAACAACGTTACCCAAACTGCACAGGAGATGGCCCCGACGTGTGGCATCCTACCCCAGCCACCTGCCACTGCAGGTTACCATCTCCATGGCAACGGCATGATAAAACCAATCTGAATTCAATTCCAGGAGTAATGAGAGGAGATAATTTTGCACTCAATCAATCACTGTCGGCAACTGCTATCAGCCAATCAGTCATTATGTCACTCACACTCCTAGCAAACTTCCTCGTTCTTGGGAAGAAGGTCCAGTCAGAGGAGAAGGGAATCACCCTCCTTGTGCCTTCAGAAATGAAGGTCTGGACTCTTGGTCTGGAAAGCCAGGTTGGCAAAAGTTGGTTGTAGCGGAACAGTGGCCAGAGAGACAGACAGACAGACAGACAGACAGACTGAGAATCCTTGTGCCACTGGAACCGTAGAACAGGGGTTTTCAATCTAGGGATGTTCAGAGTTGTGTTCTTGGGAGCTGCAGTTCCAAAGCACAGAGCTGCACTTTTTGACGTCAGCCCTTGGCCTTTGGCCGTGCTGCGTGCAATTTCTCCAAGGTGAAAGAAATGTTAGCGGTGAGGCTCAACCATCTGGAGAAACATCTAGAGGAGTTCCTTTGTCAGTCTGTTGTCTCTGCTCCCCAAAAGAGAGAAAGCGTCTTATGACCTCTTGAAGGCTAACACATTTTATTTATAAAACAGGCATGGAGGTGCCATGGAGTATGCCTGTTCATCCATCTGTTTCTCCACCCTCTGTCATACTTGCCTGTTGTAGGACCCCCACACCCATGGCCAGCATCTGTCAACATGTTAAGTATTGCAGGAGTGAGGATGTCCTGTTACCTTGGTCAGAGCAAACAGAATGGCTGAATAAGGCAGTCTTAGCAAAGTAAGAGAATTTCTGGATGCTTTTTACTTAATTTCCTTTTTCTTGATGTGAAATAAGGGTTCTCTCAGTAACGGAATTTCAGCTGTTTTGCTATTGAAGCTCTGACTATTCCTGGACTTGGGGGGGGGATATGTCAAATTTGACCTTTCTGGGCATAAAAGAGCCCAATTATAACTGTCATCCCATGACTGTTTCAACAGGTTTGTGCCCTTCGCAGACATGCAAGCTAAGAGAGATTTTTTAAAATGTTTCCCCAGGCCCCTAACTTATTTTGACTTCTAAGGTTATGTTGATTCACAAAGACACCTTAGGCAAATGATGGGATCCAAGCGGATGCATGAGGAGTCATCAGGCACAGACAGCTTGTTGGCACCTGTCCCAAGAAGCTGGAGTCGAGTGAACTTCTTGAAGCCTCAAGAGATGGTGTAGTAAGTCAAATCAAGAACAACCGGGCAACACAGAATCAGCAGATGCTGGGAGGAGGAGACATCTTGGATCGGGCTGCTGTGTTTTGTTTCTTCAGACCCAGGAATTGGGATCAGCGTTCCTTTTTTTTTTTCTCGGGGGTCATCCCAGGTATGGTTAGGTGCCAAGCAATCTGTTCTGCCTGATGGCCAACCCTTGAGCTGACAAAAGCAGTCCCTGACAAAAATGACACCTCCAGGAATCCCTCACCCAGCAGATCCCCATTGGAAAATAAATGTTCCAGGGCAGCGGGGGGGGGGGGAGTGAAAACCGGTAGTGTCCCAGCTAAAATGGGACACTTGACAGGCGTGGCACCTGCAGCTACTGGTTGTATTCAGGTTGCCACGGGACATCTTGGCTAGTCCCCTTCAAAAGGGATGTGTGTGTTTGTTTGTGGTTTGTTTGCGACACTGATGGGATAGCTGTCAAGCATCAGGAAGCAAAAACAACTTTTGAAGTGATCAGATGGCAAGCAATTTCCCTTCCACACAGCTCCACTGTTTTCTTCCTGCCTCGCCCTGTCTAGCAGATAAACAGATCAAGTCCAACACATCTGGAGTAAATATTCATGGCACTTGAGAGGGATGCAAAAATGCTCCATTTTAATTGAAGCGAGAGCTTTAAATCCAGCTGAGTGTGACACCAACAACCGTTCTCTGCAGAGAACTCCCATCCCAGCAGGACTCTCTTGTACCTTTAATGGCTTGGACTTCTTTGAACTTGTGGACAGCGTGTTCTTGGTCTTTTTTCAGTGCTAGGAAGGAGCTGGGAAGAGTACTTAAGGATCAGCTGGAGTGCCTGGAAAAAGCTTGTACAATTTTCCTCCAGCAAGGCCAATCTTGCAGTTTCTTCAGGTTTTCCCCCAGCATTTGCTCCTGTGAGTAGGATCTGGAAAAGTTTCTTTGGGGCACTACAACTGGCACGACCTCCCAACCAACTTGGATCACAGGGATTCTGTCTGACAGTTTCAAGATCCATCATGCCAAGCAATAGAGCCATCCATGCTAACATTGCTGTGTTCCATTTTTGTTTCCCGGGGGGGGGGGTGTCAAATCACATACAGTATTGAGGGAAATGGGTGGGTCTGCCATTCCTCCAGACAGGCAATTCCCTTGAAGGACAATTAAATTGACAAACAAAGGCTGGGTTGATCCTCTTAGAACCAGGGGCCGCAGATCTCTCTAGCCCGAAGTGGACGAAGCACTTAGCATGTTGTTAAAAACAAAGTCCCCTGAAGAGCAAAAAGCCATCCTGAAGGTATAAACATCTCACTCCATACGTTCTAAATCAGCTTGCTTTTGTTTTTGCAGGGAATTAATACAGTGAGGCAAATACGTTTTGTTGGGACAGCAGTGGTGGTGGGGTTCTTGTTGAGTGTTCCTACAGCAGCACTGAAAAATGCCAGGCCCTCCCTACCTGTGGTCGGGTGAGCCTTTTGCTCCAGCTGACCTTATCGTATGGCTGTATTCATGTGTTTGCAAATTGCATTTGGAAGTATTGCGAAAGAAAGGGCTGTAGGAGAACCCTTCCATAAGTGCTAAATGTCTGCAGCAAGAATGTGGTCTCAGGCACCTGTGTGTGTACGTCCTGAATGCCTGCACAGGGCAGGCAGGGCCTGTGCAGTTTTTACTTTTCACCTTCCCTCCAAGCAACAGTGCAGCAATAACATTGGTGTAGTTCAAACTACCGTAACTGTCACCCTGCATGGGCAGGTCCTCCATCATGGTGCAGTAAGGTTCTCCCATTCCCAAGTGCCACCCTTGCATATGTGAATTAAAGTTTGGAAGAGGTGCTTCTCCTTCTTCTGGTACATGTCTCCATCTCTTTCCCTGTTGTCTTGCATTGTTGTGGCAGAGAGAGGGGGGGGGGATATTCCCTGAGGAAATGTTTTTGTAGAGGAAATAAAAAGCTGCCTCTGCATTTTCCTCCCCTGCATTTTTTTCCTCCTTGCGAAAATATTTACATGTCCACTGTAAGCCAGGCGGCTTTTCCTCATGATCTACGGTAGTCTTTTTTGCTGTTAGATTTCCTGTCCAGCTATTCCGGCTGTATATTGCCCCTCATTATTGCAAGCCACCTTAGGTCCTTTTCCAAGGAGAAAGGTGGGGTAAAAATAATCAAAATAAATAAAATAAAAATAAATACATACTCCCAGAGGTAGAAAGTGCAATTTGTGAGCCCCAAAGATCATCCCCGAGCCCAGAACAGAAGGGGAGAAGGAATACTCGTAGTACTTGGCCTGTTGTTCCAAGCTAAGGACACCAAAAAGATGTAATGCTGCCAATGGCCCCAGCCTAAAAACATCTGCCTTCTCCCTCCCATCACTAACATCAGGAGGTGGGCTGGCTGGAGATTTCTCTCCCTTTCTCTTTCTCTCTCTCTCTCTCCTCTCTCTCCTCACAAGACTGTAGCTCTGGAGATGTCAAAACCTTTTCCCAAGCTCGTTAACCATGGCCCCTGAACGGCCTGGTTTCAGCTCTTTAGCGAAGCAAAGATTGCATACCAGCATTTTGTTTTGTTTTGTTTTGTTTAATGTGTCAAGAGATGCTCAGGAGGAGGAGGAGAAGCCAAGGAGGGTGGCTGGGCTTAAAAAACACGGAGCCAGTCTTTTGAGGGGAAGGCTCGGCGCTCAGGGGAAGAAGAGCTGTTTTATGTGCAGAAGCTTCCCCTCTCATCTGATGGTTCCTTTAGAGGAGTAGACCTTGGAGGAGAAGACTGGAAAACTGCAGAGCCAGATGTTGGAAGTTCGATTCCCCCACTGGGGCCTCCTTGAGGAGGGGCTGGACACGATGACTCATAAAGGTCCCTTCCAGCCCAGCAATTCCAAGGTTATTTATTATTATTTATTATTATTATTTTAAATGAAACTGGCCCAAGGTCTTGGAAGTGGCTGCTAATCAACCCCGTTCAAGAGTGGCTCAGGGAAACAGCCTGACTTGGCATCAGGCAGCTGCCTCTCTGTCTGGTTGTGAGACTGCATCTTGGAAGAGTGACCTTCTTGGATCCTAGGTGCAAGCACCTTTTTCTTAATTCCAGCACAGGGGGAAAAAAAGAATCTATCCATTCTTCTCTTCAGGTCAGACATCTGGGTTGAATGCAGCCAAAAGGCCTGTCCGGTGACTGCCTCCTTGCTATGGGAAACGTGAATGGCCTCTCCTGGAGACAAGCACTGCCTTACCTAGCAAAATTTGGGGCTTTGAACAGGAGGGATCTGGCCTTTCCATGTCCATGTGCTTTTAAGTTGAACGGTGCTTTAATTTTATAATTGTGTTTTAATATATGGTGTCCTGTATGTTTCTGCTGGCTCCTATTCCTGCCTCTGTTTTAACAGGCCCATGAGTGTCCCCAATGAAAGAAAGCTGGTTTTTTAAATCAATGAAATAAATGGGTCACGTGGTGTCTAGTAAAAATGCTCACTACTTTTTTGTTCTCTTGGATTTAAGCTGTCTCATCTTGTCAAAACACTTGCAAAAATGGGAATGGTAATTCCAAATATGACAATTAAGACAATGAATGCTTTTTTCCTCCTGACCCTCATCTCAGTCATATGTCCAGACAGTCCTTGTACAAAAGGAACATCCTTTTCTTTTAAAAACAACAGAGCATGCAGCAAGAATAGGAAAATGGGCTAATTGTTCAGAAAGATGCAAACAACCCATCCAGGGGATCTGGTCCTTGAAAAGGCATACAAGGAAGCTGCACAATTGGCAGTGTTTGTGTTACATCATTTTTGCTCATCATTTGGTCAACCTGTCCTTCTCATTATCTTCTTTGGTGGCCAATACACCCCAAATGCCTTTCTGATGGGACACAAAGTATATCTTCCCATTTCCTTCTTGCCCACGGGCAGAGAATTCATGGATTTAGTGAGTAGCATTTGACATTTTTTGAGGTGTTAATGTGTGTGTAGGGTGGGGTGGGGGAACACACCCAGATTTAATTCAGCTAGCCACCATGATTAAATAGGAAGGAGCTTGTTTTGGCAAACACAGCTCTCCGAGAGCTTCCCCAAACAATGCAAAGGCCCCTGGTTGGCATAGTGACAAATTTCTTTTTCCGAGGCAGGGAGATGGTGAGGTCTACTCGATCCCTGGAAGGCAAAGCGCTTGGCGGTATTTCTAAGACAGCAGAAATGTTGAAGTCTGATCATGCATAATGTGGGTCAGTGTGGCATCCCTGCACAGACATGGGGAAGCGATTAAAGGCCTTCCCTTGAGCGACCTCCTTGTGCATCAGTTGCTTTTTTTTCCAGGGGGTGGGGGGAGGCAGAACCTGCTGAGTATTGCTTCTGCGGAGAAGCTCTGTTGAAATAATGATGCTTAGGCAGGATCAAGGCACGCCTGGCTGGCTCCTCTGCATTTGAGCACCTCCTCTAAGTTACACAGCCCCTTTATTGCTAATAAAATCGGAAGTGGCTTCGTGTCTTCAAGCCCCTCCAGGCGCTGTTTTTAAAATTCACGACCCCTGAAGTGCCTCCGTCTTAGAGTGCTCTCTCTCTCTCTCTCTCTCTCTCTCTCAAAATCTCACCCCCCCTCTCTCTTTCGAGGTAGAGTGGCTGCTTTTAATATTTACAGATAGACACAGTAATTCTCTTGATGATGGTAATTAATGTGCTGCTTATATCCTATTATGTGGTGATTTAACGAGCTGGAGGGTAGCTTATGGATCCGCTGCTCCCCTTAAATGCCGAGAGTAGCTGAGACATGAGAGAAGAATGCAGAAAATAGAGCATAAAAAATTCATGTTTTACTAACGAGAATCTTGGAGATTAAAAAAAGAAGAAAAAGAAACCACTCATAATAAATAGATGTTGTGAAAACAACTGAGAGATTGCAACCCCCCCCCCCGAAAAATGCTGCTTTTATAATTGACAATTAAATCTCACTTTCATGTTCTTTTCTCTCCCAGCTTTCTCTTTGCTTCAGAGTGTTGACGGGGAGTGTATCGGAAGGGGCAGGGCAAGGGGGCTGCCTTTTACAGCCAAGTTCTGGAACTGATTCAGAGCTTGGCGTTTGGCAACCATTGTTTTTAATAGCAGGAGGAACCAGGAAGAAGGATTCTACCATTTCCAACCTTGCTCCATCCACTCTGGTCTTGCCAGCTTTGACTGTCAGCTGTGTTTTTCCAAAGCTGGGGGCCAGACTTCCCAAGGCTTTGCCTTAAAGGTGCTGCTATGGGCCGACACCGTCCCAAGACGGAAGGGTGGAGGTTGGGCAGAAGTTCTAAAGATCAGCTATTGTGTGACATCGCCAACGACTATGCTAGGGCAAGGGTCGCCATTGCCTCTTGGCTCCACCCTCTGGCATGAAACGATGAGCCCCTTTCCCCCAAAATTGGCTTCGTTATGGCTCTAATGATCAGCGGCCCTTTTGCTCACCCTCGGACACTTCCGCACTTCCCAAGGAAGGACAGAGCTGGGGAAATTTGGGCAAGCTGCATTGGTTCCCCAGAGCGCCCCTAGAAAAAGGGAACGGGTAGCCACTACTGCTGGGGATTCTATACCTAGAAAGCCCTGGGAAGGGTTGTTGAAAGTCAGAATCAGCTTTATTCATTCATTCATTCATTCATTCATTCATTCATTCATTCATTTATTTGACTTTTATACCACCCATCTAGACCAAGGGCTACTCTGGACGGTTTACAACATGTGATAACAAACAAAGGTATACATTTTAAAAACCAAAATACAAGATACATAATAAAATAAAATATACATAAATCAACAACAAAATGGCACATAATTACTAAGAGGTAAATTATTCTGTTTTAAACTTCAGTGATCGGTTTCAGTAATTCTTGGGATTAAAAAAAATATCAATATAGCACATTTAGTTTATTATACATATTCACATTTAATGTATCTAATCCCTGATCTTGTTCCCTATGCATTCAGCTCCGGCCATTGAGTTGCCATTGAGTCCCACCTCTTGCTTTGCCCTTTGACCCTAGCAGGACCCAGACCCTGGCTCTTTGGCAGTGTTGCCCAGGGTTCTGCTTCTGGTTTGGAGTCTTCATGCAAACCATGGTTTGATGTTATGATTGGGTCAACCCCATATCTGCAGTAGAGTTGCACCATTCAACGTAAGCAAGTAGGCTGTGTAGCAACAGTCATAGGTAGGTCAACACTAGACACTTAGATCTGTTTTGATACCATCTGTCATGTGGAATCCTGAGATGTGCAGTTGGCTAGAGTGGGAGGCACAGAGCCCTGTCCTAAAGAGGCTTAGGTGAATTCGAACTGCACATCCCTGGATTCCACACGATGCAGCCATTCAATGGAATCAAACTGCTATACATGTGTGACGTAGACACACTTTGTTACTGTCTTTCATTCACACTTTAGCAGAGGCCTCAGGCAGATCAAAGAAGGAGGAGGAAGGAAAAGAACTGGAGAAGAAAGAATGAGAGAGAGAGAGAGAGAGAGAGAGAGAGAGAGAGAGATATATTAGTTCTGCACAAAGTCACCTTTCTCTGAAATTTGGGAATGGGAAAGTGAAGAGAACTCTGTTTTCTGCTTCTGAAGGCCAAGGGCAGCGGAGAGAGAGGCAAATCTCTCAGGAGCCCTTCGGGACGATCTTGTGCCGTACCAGAGGCAGACTCTCATTTATCTGGGAGGCTGTGTCCCAGACTGCTAACAACCAGTCCAAATTGGCTGGCTTTCTCACATTTGTCAAAAAGCCAGCTGCATTGGCTCAGCCATCACAGCCATGAAGGAGGAGGAGAAAGCACAGAACCAGGGGAGGGAAAAATCCCGCCCAGAGTCATTATTCTTGCTCATTCGACCTTTCCTTTTAATTCCTCCTTCCCCTTTTCTTTGTCATACATCTCTCTCTCTCTCTCCTCATCGGAAGCACTTCTAAAGTTTGCAGTGTGTGTGAACAAGGAGGCATTCCACATGGCTAGGAAGACTATCTAGGCTGATATGCTTGGCGTGGCTGTTTGAATCTCCAATAGCGTTTCTAATTTTCGCAGCTGCTTGTGTACATCAGCCCCCCTCTTTAGCTCTCATTTTTGGGGAATACCGTCCTCTTTCATGGGATCCTCCAATGTAGAGTTGGTAGCACCACGCCTGATGGAGTCCTCAGGAGTGGTGTTTTATCCTTACCGGCTGTTGTGGAGCGTCTGTTACCACATCTCCTAGAGCAGTGGTGGTGAACCTTCTGCACTCCAGATGTTTTGGACCATCCTTTGTTATTTTGTATTTGGGACGTCCTTTGTCATTGGCAATACAGGCTTGGAATTCTGGGAGTTGTGGACCAGAACATCTGGAGTGCCAAAAGTTCACCACCACTCTCCTAGGGTTATCTCGTCTGGCCAAGATGAGTTTGGACACACACAGCCCATCATAGACTTCGTAACACCCATCCTGGTGAAGGCTTCCGAAGGATGTTAAAGCTTACATCCGAATCACTAAAAGCATCACACAGCTCTGCTCTTTAACTGCATCATCCTTGATGTCTTGGTTTGACCGAAGAACACTCTTTTGGGGAGTTGAGGCCTCTGTCTTCTCCTATTCCTCGGCTTTATCTCTCTCTTGTGCTACAATACTTAACAGCTTCCAACATCCATTTCTAGTTGTTTATCGTGCATTTACAGCATGCATGCAGTTTGCATTTTAACACCCAGTTTATGGACATCCAACCAGAAAACATAGAGAGTTTCTTTCTGCTTTCTTTCCTTCCCCTCTCCCTTTCATTCCTCCCCCCCCCCTCCACCAAGAGAAACTAACCAGCCTTGTTGCTGGTGTCTAAAAGTTAACTCACAAGCTTAATGTATTGATTGATGGGTTATATTTATATCCCGCCTCTCTGGCCAGACAACCACTCTGGGCGGCTAGCATGTTTGGCCAGGCAAGATTTGCAGTGGCTATATTGTTCAGCTGCCAGAACATTACTTAGATGTAGAGTCAAGCCTGGTGTTCTTAACCACCACTATAGAAAAGGCTGCCTCAGAAAGAACTGTTGATAACATGCATTCCTTCATAGGAAAAGCATTGTAAATCCTGGACCTTACAGCCTGGAAACCCAAAAGGACTGAGCTATAAAGAAGAGTGTTTGTTTATGAGAAGTTTATTGGCAACAACATCCAGGACTCTGCGGCCATGTTATGTTTGTTCACTGTTGTGGTATTTTAGAAGAAAGCACAACAGAAACCACAGGACCTCTTCAGGCAGGCTTGTCCTTAATGACTGTTGTTTTCATATGAGTTTTTAATGTTGACTTTATTGACCATTTTTAATATAATATTTGTTTAATTCTTTTTCAGCATTTGTATGCTCACTGTTTTTAGCTTTTAAATATCCTTTAACTGTCGTAAGCCTCCTTGGGTCCTTTCAAGGAGAAAGGTGGGGTAAAAATATTTTTAAATGCATAAATAATCCCAGTGGATCTTGGTATCAAAAACAGAGGAAACCCTTGTGGGTGCCAGGCGTTGGGCTGAGTCGTTGGTGGTGGTCCAGACCTTGTTGTGGTGTGGCTGTTTGTTCATCACCGGGGCTGGCTCGTGTATCTGGGAGGTCTCATCCTGCAACAGTTGGAGGGCTCTGGGCAGTCCATCTCTGGAGTTAAGTGGAAATAGTAGCAGAAGCTGCTGTGTCTTTAGGGCAGACGAAAGAGGACACCTGGAGAAACCACAGATCACCAACCTGGCCAGGTCATAGGACCTGGTGGAATGAGCCACGTGCTTCAAGAACATAACACAGCCAAATGAGGGCTGCCTCTCACCTCTAAGCACTTCATGGAGGGATGCACAGCTCTGGGCTAAGACATTAACACAACAAGAAGAAAAATTGCTGAATCCTCCAGAAATCCAGGTTCAAGCCCCCATCCTGACGTAAAGCTCAGAGGGTGACCTTGAACTAGTCACATGCTCACACAATCTAGTAATGGAGGAGAGTGTGGTGCCCTAATCCTGTCTCTACGCACAGACCCTAGCCTGTTGCAGCATTTGGATACAGTACACAGTGGTTTGTGTTTTTGGATTACAGGGACTTTTTGAAAGTTGGGTTTGATTCCCTTGTTGAGGTGTTTTTATTATATATTATATATATTTATTTTTTTTCTCTTTCTATATACCTGTTCTTGCTTTTTTTTTTTTTTTTTTTGCTTCGTCTCTTGTGGTTTTTGGGGTCTGCTTTGCACCACCCGGAGTTCCTTCGGGAAGACGGGCAGTATAAAAATGGATAAATAAATAAATAAATAAATAAAAATATTAAGCAATGAAGAGGTAAAATGGAAGATGTGAAACTGTGCCATTTATTGGAAATGAAAAAAAAAAAAGGAGCTAGCAGCCAAAATAGCAAAGTGACGGAAGCGGAGGCAAACGAAATGAAGATAAAGGAGAAAAATAGGAATTGACAAAAATAAATTGACATGCATAATATAAACTCAAGAAAGATACAGAAAGGGCTTAATTAGCAGCTTTCAGCTGAGGGAGAAAATACATAACAACTAATGAGTGTTTTGGGTTTACCTGTTGTTACATAATTTATACCTTGTTACATCTTCTATCAGATGAGCGCTGATGTTTATTGCCTCTCTTTCTGCCCGTACCTCCTTGCTTTCAGTTTGTTGTCAAGAGAAGGAACAAAACATTTTGAATTTTGGCAGTTTTTCTTTTCCACTCTGTTTTGGCCTCCAAAAGTTTCAAGGCTGTGTCTCCAGGGTATAAGTCAGGTTTCCCTCTTCCTTTTCCTGCTTGAAATGGGATCCTAGGCATTGCATCTTCCTTATGGCCTGAGTTGCTGTGCTACTGTTTTGCTGATTTTCCTAATGCATCTGCTGTAAGTCCTTTAATGAGCTATAAGATTAACATCCTCAGAAGATGCCGGTCAGAGAAGCAGAAAAGTAACCCGTGTAGCTGTTTGGAACATTGTCAGAAATGAATGGTAGGTGGTAAATA
Organism: Phrynocephalus versicolor; assembly: GCA_023846285.1. Classification (NCBI taxonomy): domain Eukaryota; kingdom Metazoa; phylum Chordata; class Lepidosauria; order Squamata; family Agamidae; genus Phrynocephalus; species Phrynocephalus versicolor. The sequence continues at coordinate 1,313,860 of JAHTLZ010000252.1, forward strand.
ACAATTATGTGCCACCAAGGCAGTTCTGAATGTGGCGACTCTTTTCAGGATTTTCCACGTAAGGAATATCCAGGATTAGTTTACTATTTCCTTCTTCCTTGGTTGCCCTGGGACTACTGTGCAGTTTGCAGGAACACACAGTGGGAGAATCAAACTCCTGACATCGGCCTCAGCAGCTGAGGTACCCAACCAGCTTTTAGGGGGTAACAAGGGTGCAATTATGTCACCTGGCAGAAGTAAAGTAGGAGCCAAGTCTCACCTTCTTCTTCTTCTTCTTCTTCTTCTTCTTCTTCTTCTTCTTCTTCT
>JAHTLZ010000252.1:1314175-1340919 GCA_023846285.1 Phrynocephalus versicolor
TCTTCTTCTTCTTCTTCTTCTTCTTCTTCTTCTTCTTCTTCTTCTTCCATATACTGTATTCAGTGAGAGCCAGTTTGCCTGGAGGACTGTCATGGGTTCCCTTCTGCAAGCGTACATTGATGAGAAAAGGTCTGGCCTGTGATTTCTGTTTGTGGTGCAGGCATGATGCCATTGCAGTATTCTGCTTCTCACAGGACCTGGTGCCTGTGTCTGCTTGATGCTCATCATCCACATGGGAGCCTCTCTCTCTCTCTCTCTCTCTCTCTCTCTCTCTCTCTCACACACACACACACACACACTTTTTTTTTTGCATGGTGACCCTTTCTCCCGGATCTTGCTGTGCGAGGGCATGAAACCGGGATGCTCCTCAAAGCAAGTTCTCTTTGGATACCGAGGGGAGTGGTTTCCCTCTTTCACAGATTGCCAGCACCTCTTTTACTGTCAGGTTTTCAAGGTAAGATAAATTTAACATCCTTTGTCCGGCAGCTGGGGAAGGGAGGGGGCGAGGGAAGGGGGCGAAGCAACGAAAGGCAAACCTTTCCAAGGAGGTCACTGGCTCAGAATATGGGATGACCTTCTGTTCCCGCTTTTCTTTCCTGCTTTGGCTTTGCTTTCCCTCTGAAGCGAACGGAAGGGCAGAAAAGACTGAAAGAATGGCTTGCACCTGCAGCCTCTTTGCCGGCCTTCACCAATTCAATGGTTCACACACACACACACACACACACACACACACACACAGGAGTATATGTTTTATCATTTGTATTCTTCCCCTTGTAAAACACACAGAGTAGCCTTCGGGGCTACATAGCCACAGTATATAAACCTAATAAATAAACAAATAAATATTAACAAGACGGCAATGCTGTGGGGTTGATGTAGCGGTGTCCCCTTTTGGATGCTTTGGGGTGTGGGAGGAGAGGTGTACCCTGCCTCCTGCCCATGCACCAAGGTCCATGTTGACACAGATTGATCCACCACCACTACCACCCGGTGGGCGTTAAATCTCCGGTTCTGAACCTGGGTTATATTCTGACACACTAGCTGTGTTGCACTGCCCAGTTGGCCAGATTTCCTTCTGGATGGGATTTGCTTTCAGTAGAACACTCTGCTGTTGGTGTTGCAGTTTGGCAAAGAGGGATGCCAAAGGATGGTGCCGTTTTTCTGAAAGTGCCCGCGCATTTACTGCTCAAAAACAAACACCGGCTCAGATGTTCAAAGGCCCATTTTGAAATCACAGTTCTGCCCGGAAATTTAGACAACCCAACAATAATGCTGTTTGGATCCCGTTCTGTGAGGACACGGAAGCTGGTCCCCTTTCCCCTCAGTTTTATTTTACAAAGCTCTAGGACTGTTTTCCAAATCTTCCTTTTCTTCTGACCTTCTTCACAATTCTCTGCTGAATGAGAGAGACACAGCTTGACTTGGTAGCAGCACAAATAATCATTGTTATTTAAGCTGCAGTTTCCATCTCAGAAATAGCTAACAAGAAGAAGATGCTCTCCCCCCCCCCTTTAATTTGAAATATGCAGGTGAAATAATTTTCTTTTTAGAAGGTGGAAAAGAAACATAGTAATTTTCTGGCCGAAACCATATGGCATGGCACCAGTAATTCCGTGCAACTGCTGTTCTTCCGTATCATCATGGTTGTTGATGCAAAATTGTCTTTCGGAAAAAGCTCCGTCAGTCTTTTTCTTTTCTATTTTTTTCTCACCCCTCCCCTCCAAATCCTTCTTGATGTTTTAGTTGGAAGCTCTAAGGTCAGTTTGTTTGCCAGCTACGTGGCTGCTACTGGGTTACTAGGAGTGGTGAGGGTGGTGGTGGATGGTTTGTGCATATCCCTGAACAATCTCATGCCTGGTTTAGATTTGCATGGCTGTGGAGCAGAGGGAGATGTTGTCTCTGGTGGCTTGTATGGGCACCAGCTTACTGTTTCAGCATTCATTGTGGAAGGTTAAAGCTCGACGCGCTAGTAGGGTGGAGGGAAAGATGAACACAATAGGTACCCAAAGAGATAAAGGGAAGAGGTGATCAGTAGCAGAGGTCTGGCACACTCTGTTAGAAATGGCCATGTTTCTCAGCTTAGAGACCCCGCTGGAGGCACAGAACGTGGCAGCCGTAAAGGAAAACGTGACTATTTTGCTGAATCTGTGATAGGAAGGCGTCAAAGACTCCCTAAATTATTTATTCTGGTCAATTTTGGCTTCTCACTTCAATGGACATTTCCATGAGGAAGAGAGCAAGACAACAATTGTGGTTCCCTCCACCCCCCCCCCCCCACCCCACACTTTCTGTAATCGCTGCAATTTCCCTCTCTTTCTATGGGGCACTTTGAGAAGCAACACAGAGACAAAGCACAGAACGAGTGACTAGTTGATTTGTTTCTAGATGCAAAAAAACCATCTAATGCTTGTCATCCTTAGAAATCCTTGGAATAAAGCAGCCCTCATCGTTTAGCACAAACATGCTTAATTTTCGCAACCCATGATCATTTCTGTTTTCCTTAATTCTGCTACAAAATGCTACACCACCTTGTGGGGTTGTGTTGAATAATTTTGTGGTTCTTCATCCCCGTGTGTAAGGATAAGGCACGTGGCTAACACCACCTCCTCGGCGGGTTTGTATGCATCTGTTCTCAAGAGATTAAATATCTCCAAGGGGTTTTTCAGTCTCTTTTTCTATTATCAAGAGATTAAATGTTTTGAAGGGTTTTTTTCTTTTTCTTTTTTTAGGCCCTTTTGCTAGAACCTGTCTCTTGATAATGACACAGCATGATCAATTGGAAAATCTGCAGAGAAAGAGAACCTAGAAGGGGAAACAATTTCTGAAAAGATAAGAGATAGTGGAGCGGGAGGGTATTTCAGCACCTGAGACAGCTCCTTTGGCCTTGCACTCACAATGGTTGTAACATCCCATCCAGTCACCTCCCAAATACAGTGACCCTACTAACAAGTGATAGCCGAAATGCCCTGTCCTGCTCAGCTCCTGCAGATTCAAACCTCCTTTCGGAAATCAGTCGGTCTCCTAATTGATCTTTTCCATTTCTTGCTGCCTTTCACCATTCCCGGCATCACTGTCTTTTCCTTCTCGTGAAGTGCCCAAAGTTGAACAGCCTCATTTTGATTTTATTTTTGCTTAGTTCAGGCATGATCTGGTCTACCACTCATTTGGTCATCTCCTGGACAGTCCAAGGTATTCGCAAAGCTCCCCTCCATCACCCTATTACAAACAAAAAGCCAAGAGGATGGGTTTTCCTCTGTTTATTCTCTTCAGTGCAACATGAAATGCTGCGGTTTCTCAAACAACAACTGACTTGGTGTAGCTTAAGTATATAAAGGCTGAACAATTGACTGAAAAGAGATTTAGAACTTGATCAGGGCTAGTGAATAATGAGTGATCCCAATAGATGAGATTTCACAGTGACACTGTCACAAGATGCCACCTAGTAAGAGGACTCTTCCTCCTCCTCCTCTTCCTCTTTTCTTTTGTCCTGGAAAACCAGGTCGTTTGAGCTAAGCTCCAACACAGCCAAGGAAGAGCCTGGTCTTTTTATCTCCCTGTGCCTTCCCAGTTTTTGGAAGCGTGCGAAGTCAATTCTAGCTTCTAAAAAAGAGCAAACAGTTCCAGTAGGGAGCCCTTGTCCTGCATTCTGGGGTCACGGTTATCAGGAGGAGATGCACAGGATGAGAGCACAAACCATTCCAGAGAATGGATGCACTCCAGAAAATGGAAATAAAAAGAAGTTCCATCCTACAGTTATAATTCACCTTAATGAGCAGCCCACCAAAGGTTGTGAAGGACAGTTGTGAGCGATTGCCGACCAACGGCCTGGTGTACTGCACCTGGCTGAGTTCCTGCTGGCGAACAGACGTAATATATTATTGCTGCAGGTCACATCACGGTAAATGAACACTTACTGGCTCTGTGGCAACTGGATTGATTATTACCTCCCTCTCCAAACAGGGCTCGGCTTTGTTTTACAAGTAAATGCTGCTGTCCCCACTGTGTTAAAAGTCAGGCCGTCGGTTTGAATTTGTGGTGCTCAAAGTGAAGATGACGGAAACCAGTCAAGTGCCCGCACCGGCCTTCGTGTGCGCTTGGCAAGGGGTCGATTCGCTTTGCAAAGTATGCGGTGTTCAGGAACAAATGTCAGCTTTCCCCATATTGGAGCCTTCTGCTCAGCTTGGTGTTTGGGTGTAAGAGGAAGGGCCAAAAATTGAGGCAATGTTTTAAATAAAGGAAGGAGGAGGAGGAGGAGGAGGAGCAGCAGCAGCAGCAGCAGCCAGCTTGTCTGGGGAATCTGCCTTGCAGGATGTGAGGACAACCATGTCCCCAATCGCCTGTTCTTCAGCCTCAAAGATGCAGAAGAACCAACCTTCTCTTGGTGCTTGAGTTGATCTGTAGCCCCCTTGACTTGTGTTCTCTGGAAGGACTCAGCCTCTATGAATTTTCTCCACCCTCATGCAACACTGCCCCTGCTGGTTTCCATTGCTACTTCTGGTAGCTGAACATCCCTATAGTTTAATACTGTTTGCCTCTTACCACCCATGTGTGATGCACAGGACAAGAAGTGGTTTATAGAAGAAGAAAAAGGAGGGTGACAGAAAGGAACATGCCCAGCAGTAGAAACCAACTCCATTCCACGCAGTGGCTGCTTTTAAGCCCCCGTGCCAAAAGCATGGTTCTCCAGCAGCACCTCTGACCGACAGCTGCAATGTGTTCAGGCATCCGATGGGGCCTGCTGCCAGCTTCGTGGATCAAGGGATTTGCTGGGGTGCCTTCTGGCTGCCCCAGGACCTCAGCCACATGTCTGAGCCCTGATAAAAAGAGGCCACCCCTTCTCCTTTGTCATGCAGCCTTAAGGACCCCATAGTCACATCCTGCGTTCTTTTCCTTCATTTCCACCTCATTTATTTCTCCCAAATGCAAAGTGGGAAGAACAATGGTTTGGTCTTTGTTTCCTGACCTTTTCCTCTCTTGCACATCCTGGACTCCAGAGGCTGCCCCCCAAACCCAAGCTGCCTTCTTCTTCCTAAGAACAGAGTTATTTCTGGCTACCTTCCTCCTCACAAAGGCCTGATGGTGATGAATGCCGCTCTTCCTGGCTTATTTGTCAAAAGCAAAAGCACCTGCAAGGGTTCCTTCGGGAGGCAAATTTGGGGTGAGTGTAAGGGAAGGGTGGGGAGAGGCATGTGTTCTGGGGTGCAGGAGGGGAGAAGGAGAGTCCGTGCAAGTAATAAATTTTAACAAGGTACTCCAGGCTGTGAATTCTCTGCACAAGAAGCGGCCCTCCTTCTGACAAGGTATGATAAATTACACACTTTGTTGACACCTTCATTGAGTTATTTATGGCTCATTAGTTGAACCAAAGAGAGGAGAGAGAGAGAGAGAGAGAGAGAGAGAGGAGGTTGGGTATCTTGGAATAGGCCAAGCACACAATGCTTTCTGACTAAGTGCCGGTGGATACTGGGCAAGGAGGAGGCAAGAAGAGAGGATGGGAAGTGAAGGGCAGAACTCATCTATTTCTTCTTCTTAGACAAGAGAATGGCCAGTTTTAAAAAAAACAAAACGGCAGGCAAAATCAAATTTATTCCCTCTCCGGGCATCCTAGCACATTCCACACTTTGATTGCATCTTATGCAGGAGGCTCCACTGTGCCATTTTCCTTGTTTTTCCTCCTTTAAATGTGTTTTCCTTTTAAAAAAAAAACCCATCTGGTTCATGCTGAATCTGTTTTATTCATCTTTATATTCTTTTTCTGGACCCTGATTAGGAAAAGGGCTTCTGCGGATGGGCGGAGCAGCCATTTCCTTGCAAGGGAAGGTAAAAAATTTTTTTGGGAGTGTTACATTTTGGAGCAGTGGTGGGTGACACGTTGGCTTATTAATTAATTAATTAATTAATTAATTAATTATATTTATGCCCTGCACAGCTGGCCAGCTGGCCAATTTTAGACTACAGTTCCCGCTTTCTCCAAAGTCAGTAGAGAGGTTGTCCCTGCTTTCCCTCAACATCACCCCCAAACACACTTGAGGTGTAAAAAAAAAGGATTGGGTAATCTCCCTCACCTAGAAATGCACACCTAGGCAGGCACCTCTTGCAGCCTCCAACCGCCCTGGGAACATCTAACACTTGAGCAAAAGTGTTTTCATTCCCTCCACTGTGTCAGGAAACGTTGAGAAGTTCTCAGGAACTTGGCAGCCTTTAAGAAATGCTATTTAAGGAGCTGTGAAGAATTATACAATTGCAGCTGTTTCTTGCAAGAATAATTGTCCACCCTACACCCTACACCCCACACCCCACACCCCATGATGTGGAACGGCTGTAAAATTGCACAGGAGGTCCGAAAGAAGTGAAGCTGCGCAGACGCCCGTGTCTTCTTATCCTGCCTGAGAAGGCAGCCTAAGCAACTCAGGAACGGAGGCCGAGAGAGTCGTGCTGGCTGGCTGGTCTCCCCCTACCCCCCCACTTCTTCTCCCCACACCCCACCTTTATCCACCTCTGTGTTGTGCTGAAGGTCCCTTGTGGGCCCAGCTGGTGACTTGTGCCATTTCTGGTTTTTAACCGGAAGGCAATGAAGATGGGCTGCCCTCAGGCACTTTTTCATGCTAATGTCTCAGTATCATTGACTTTCAGAGTTCTGGGCATATTCTCTTGCAGGGCCTTTTTAAAATTCACAGTAATGTATTTATTCAGGGATGTTGGTTTATTTGTTTGTTTGATTGTTTGTTTAACCCATTGAGGCAACTCTGCTGGGTTCTTTTAGCATTCCTTCTACGCCTAGATGCCCTGAGCACATCTGATCTCGCCTGATTTTGGAAGCTAAGCAGGGTCGGCCCTGGTTAGTACTTGGATGGGAGACCACCAGGGAATACCAGGTGCTGTAGGCTGGCCTGGAGAAGGAACTGGCAAACCACTCCAGTACTCCTGCCCAGAAAACTCCATGGACATGGAGTCACAAAGAGTCAGTCACGACTGTAATGACACAACACACACACACTACTCCTCCACTTACTCTGTGATAATGGATCCTTTGGAGTTTGCACTCACCACTAAAGTACAGGAGGGGGAAGAGTCCCAGCGTCAAAGTCTGGGGATAAGGAAGATTGGTGCTTCTTTATTTACATCAAAATGATTCTTTTCAAAAAATGAAACCACAATTAGAAGTGAAGCGGATGCCGTTTGTCCCACCAGAGGGCAGTGTGAAAATTTGTGTTGTTTTGTTTGACAGCACAGAGGTTTTGTTTTTCCCTACAATTTTTGCTGTGCTTTGAGGACTTTTGAGGTGTGTGTCATTTTAGCCACTGACATTTTATTTGTGGACTGCAAATGTTTCCAAGCAGGAAAAGCCAATGGGCAGAGTAACAACCCAATTCTGAAGCAGCTTCTCCTCTAATCCTTAAAACGAATTGTCGTACCTTAGTGCCTTTCATGTGTTTTGGATTTATTTATTTATTTATTTATTTATTTGACTTCAATGCCACCCATCTGGCTACCAAGGCCAGTGGTGCTCTATCCATGGATCCTTTTAGTCTCATGTTACTAAATCATCAATACAGTACTGCTGTTAATATTAAATACTATACTTTAATTGTTGTACACTGCCTTTGGCCATTCTTAAGGAGAAAGGCAGGTTAAAAATAGCTTTCTATAATCATGGCTATAAAAATTTCTTAGAACAGCAGGACTCTTTCCATGCTGACCCATACCTTATAGGACTCTTCCTGCAGTAATATCTCTTGGGTCTTTTTCTTCCACACCAGCCCACAGGCGGCTTTTTTTGTTTGCTTGCTTCCAGGTTGTTCTTTGGCAGAAATTCTGCTTACAGTGCAGAATTGGCTGTGTGGCTCGAGATACCTGCACACAGGTGTGAGCAGCGGAGTTGCCTAATATGGAGAGGGGGAAGCGTGGGCAGAAGTCTGCCTTATTCCTCAAGAAGATGGGGTTTACGGAGATGAGATGTAGATGCCAGTATGTTTTTTTCTAATAAAGGTAGATCCCCAGCAGTCACCAAGCAAAGAGATGGATTGGGTGTTTGTAGAATTGGCAGATATTGAATCACGTAGTAGAGAATCCCCATTCCACACTTATTAGTTCCTGCTGTCACTCTCAAAAGACAGCCCCACCCCCCTTCTTGAGCAGCTGTCCAGCTCCCTTCCCTTCCCCATTTCCCTTCCCCTCGCCTGCTCTCTTCCTTTCTGGCCCTCCCGAATGGACCAGCCAGTTTCCCTAGCCGGGAAATAAAACAAAACAACAGAGGCACTAGCGCTTCTCAGCTGTTAAAAAAAAAAAAAGCAAAAAAGCACCCCCCCCCCAAAATGGGACTATTTAAAATAATACCCCCGCCCAAATAAACGTGTCCCTCGGCTGCACCTGGCCAGAAAAAAATGAAACAAAAAGTTTAAAAAGAAAAACGAAACAAACAAAATACGAAACGGAATGGGGGCTGGGGCAACAAATAATGAAACGAAACACCGTTTTGGAATTTCGTGCCCCTCTCTAAGTTTGGGACTCACAAACAAATGCCCCGTGTGTTGCAGTGAGAATCTAACCGTCTCCACCTGTTAACCTACTGCCTCCTTTAATAAGTTTTTAAAAACCCTCTCCCTTGCTAGTCATGGCAATTAGAAAACAGAGAGGGGGGGAACACCCCCCTACATACACACTAACAACCTGGTGCTTGATTTGCTGTAGTTGTCCCGGAGAGCCTTCCTGATGATCTAAATATTTCAAAACACTCTGCAAAGAACATGGCCGTGTGCATCACGGTGAACAAGAGTATAGGAACCACCCGGGGCGTGTGCCTGGCCCAGTGGCTTTCAATTTGAACCTCTCCACAAGGTCAGAGTTTAAATTATACATCAGCCATTTACTTAAAAGTCTGCGGGAGGGTTGTGTTAACAGCATCTGTGCCTCCTCCCCCCTCTCTCTCACACACAGGTCTACCTCTTTAGAGCTGCTTTTTGCCATGTCAGGAAGACTTTGCTCAACTCCCTGTCTCTATAGCTCCCTGCTTTTGCAAAGGCTCTCCTGAACAGTTCTGCTTTATATGCAGCTAATAATTTTTTTAAAAAACGGCTGTCGTGTTATGAAAACCGCCAGTTCTTTCCCTCTCTCGTGAGTCGTCTCAGAGCGCTGCCGCAGTTCAAAAATCACAGGCACCCATGAAATGGAGGCAAAAGCCCAAACCGACTGAAACTTCAGGACTCTCAGACTCTTTTCCCACCAGAAGTAGTCAGAGTTAGAGATGTGGGCAGAAACTTTTCCTCGCTTTCAGCCGTTGTCCAGGGGTTTGGTGGCCGTGAAGGGGGTGGGCTTGGCAGTGTTCCAGTGGGACGCTTTTGGTGGGCTTCAGGCCGCTGTTGTTCAGGGGATGCACAAGTGTACACAGAATGGTCCCCTACCCTTTGGGGAGAGTCCGTTTAGCTCCAGTAGCAAATGATTTGTCGTGCATGGGAGAGAAAGTGAGAAGGCTAGATGCCTTCTGCTCTGGCATCTGTGTCAATCACTTAAAAGCAAATAAACCATGATTTCCTTTTAGAACAACTATTTAACGTGGAGGCTGAAGTTTTGCTTTGCCTTTTGAAATAGAGTCAGCTCTACTTGGAAAGAAGAACCCACTCTTTCTGCAGGAGCCGTTATCTTGAATTTTGGTTTTAATATTTGAACAGCTTTGTCCGCATCAGCCCCTCTGAGCCTGATTCTCAGCTCAGGGACAACCCAAACCAAGGGGGACAGTTGAGATGCCTGGCCGGTCCCCGGGAACACTCAATGCCCTCACTCAGACAGTTATAATTTTGGCCTTTTAGACATCTCTGGGTAGCAGCTGTGGAATCAGTTCCAGACCAAATCACCGACTTGATTAAATAATTTCTGCTTGAACGTTTCTTCCCAGAGTGATTTACAAGTTCAGGTGAGCGAGATGGTCTCTTCCTTAAACAGCTCACTCCAACAATCTGATACTCAATACTTGCACGTGGTCCAACAGCAGCTCCGGATCTGGGAAATTCATTACTGACTCTGGGGTCTGTCAGAAAGGTAGAGTAGGTCAAGAGAGGGAGGAGAAGATGACCGGTGCAGGTGGCCATTGGTAGGCTGGGGTTAAAATCCTGGCTCCCATCTCCCTGGATGCTCTCCCAGTGGTGGGACTGGGACAAAGGGAAGGCGAGGGGGCTTTGCCCAGGCCCCTAAAATGCAGAGGTCACTGTAGTGTAGAGGTGAGTTTTAGGAGGGAAACGGCAAGGTCTTGCAGAGGTTTTCACTTTTATTTCTTTTTTCAGTGAATGCATAAAACATTCTCTTTCTTTTGTAGAGATTCTACATTCCCCTCTTGTTTCTCATGGTGTATATTTTGTGTATGTGTGTGTTATGTGCGTGTCCACCCATCTGTTCCTCAGGCTGTGCTGCCTACCCCCTGGTGCCAAATTGACTAGTTACAGCTCTGCCCAGTAGAGATTCTGACGTCTGAGTGTTATTTGGGTTCCATTCCACACATTTGTTCAAAAGGTAGAACTACAGTAATAAATAAAATTTAAAAAAAATCACAGTAAGGAACATTCTTTCTCAAGTCTTCTTCTTCTTCTTCTTCTTCTTCTTCTTCTTCTTCTTCTTCTTCTTCTTCTTCTTCTTCTTCTTCTTCTTCTTCTTCTTCTTCTTCTTCTTCTTCTTCTTCTTCTTCTTCTTCTTGGCTTCCTTTGTCTCACTCTCATACTGGAGGTGAGAAATCTCACGGGGCTCCTCATTGAGGAGGCTTGTTGAGTTGAGACAGCCCAAATCAAAGAGGCTGAGGAACTTAGCATGTATGTGATCATGGAATCAACACTTCATTAGCTTCTACACAAAAGCTTCTTTAAAGTGCTTATTGTCTACAGCCACCTCAATTTGGAAGGTTCAGTCTCAAGTCCGGTGTAATGAAATAGAACTAATGGTGGTGTGTTCCCCGCCTCTGTCTACCAGCCCCATCAGGGCATAATTCATTAAAACTGAATGTACGTAGTCCCGAATGCTTGTGTGAAAAGAACCTAAGAGGAATTCCAGGGTGGAATCCTTTGTCACTTGCGCAGTGAAAGGCGCAGTGCCTCCGAAAAGGTTCTTCAAAAGCGCTAAAAAAGTCTTGCAAATTTCAATCTGTGTTTGTGCAATGGTTGTAAAATATTTATTAGCCTTTCCTCTGACATGTCCTGGGGAACTCTATATAATTCAAAGGGGATGTATTTATTTATTTATTTGGGGAAATGAAGGCTAATAATCCAACCTCTCCCCCCGCACACACACACACACATGCACACACAGACACACACAGACACAATCTCTCTCTCTCTCTCTCTCTCTCTCTCTCTCTCTCTCTCTCTCTCTTACCCTGTAAGATCCTGACAAGGCTGTTCTATCTGAGAGATAATTTGTGTGTTTATTCTCCACCGTCAGGTAGAAGGGTGGTGGCAGGATAAAGGGGGAATGCATGCATAAAGAAGACTACCCAGGCTGATCTACCCTACTGAGCCAAAGCAGACTTCCAAAATGCTTCCACGAGAACTGATTGAAATGCTCTCTGTTGGTGACAGGGCAGGGCAGGGGAAAAAGGGAGCAAGCCAGAGGGAGTCCTCTTGATACACTAATGGGCAGGTGCCCTCCCGCTTTCCTATTTACTGCCTTCAAGAAGGCCATTGCTGCTTTCTTTTCAGGTATGTCTCCCTCTGCTCCCTTACCACACCGAGTAAAAGGATGCCCTCTTCTAAGGTCCTGTACCCGTAACAAAACAGATGTTCTGTCCTAACATTTCCCCAGTGATAACAGTGGCCCCACTGTGTGACCTCTGTATTCTGATCAACACCAACCTTGTGCCCCTTCCCTGTACGTTGCAAAAATCCAACTCTCGGATTTCCTGTTTTATGTGAGATGGCATGGGAGGTGTTGTGTCCTGTGCCCCCTGATTTGCCAGAGAGGGCCCATGGCAAGCACCACTCCCATGGACCCTTGCAGGAAAGGAGGCTCGGGCTTTGCATGAGAATGAAGACCAAGCTATATGCCTAGGCTGCCAGCCAGCCACCCAAAGCAGACGGGCGCACATGAGTGCGTAGGCACACACTGCTTAAGCTTTTTGATTAAACTCTTTCCCACAAGGCTCTGCCTGAGGAGCATATGCCTCTCAAATGAGGTTCCCTGACTTCTCCAGATGAATGGATGTGACTATAATAGCTCCTTAACCTGTACTGCTCAGAACTGACTGTGCTTGTTGTGTTTACTCATTATACCGAGGGAGCTTACTGAATGTTTCGGTACGGGGGAGGATATGTCAGAGGAAGGCTGATAAACAACTGTCTCTCTCATCTACTTATTTTGAGTGGTGACTCCACAGATCACTTTCTTCTAAGGGTGTGTCGGTTTTTGAAGCGCGTCTGTGCATCCTTGCATATATATTTTTTCTTCTTCTTTAAACTTCCAAAGTTTGTAGAGTGGGTTCGATGCAATAAGAAAGACAGTGAGAAGAAAACTGAGTAGAAGAAAACAGTTTAGACTTGGGCCACCGTTGTTCTTTCTCCCTTTGTGATATGACGTGGGCATTTATTCACGCATGCACTCATAAGCTCCAATGGGCAGGGGTGTATGTGTCCTAAAATGAGATTCAGGCTCATTTCAGGGGCTATACTGTGCTAATAATTTCTAGCCCTTCCGCTTCGAAGTCAATGAACTGACCTTGTTTCCAATGGATAAGTCTGCAAAGGCCTGGATGGATGGATGGATGGATGGATGGATGGATGGATGGATGGATGGATGGGTGGGTTTCATTTTCTGAAGAATTTAACAAATTTGTATATTTATTTAAATTTGAGTTGGAAAAAATTTAGAAGTAAAGGTGTGGTTTTGTCTGTTTTTTAGCGTGGGGGAAAATGCCATTCAGCATATCCTGATCTGCAAGTTCCAATTATTACTTCATGTACACACACTGCTTAAGCTTTTTTGATTAAACTCTTTCCCACAAGGCTCTGTCTGAGGAGCATATGCCTCCAAAATTAGGTTCCCAAACCGCTCCAGATGAATGGATGTGACTAGAATCTTGCTACCCATCATGAAATAAGAAGGGGATGAAAAACACAGGCGAGATTTGGAGAAATTGTGTGTGTGTGTGTGTGTTTGTGTATGTCTATGTCTGTGTGTCTGTGTTTAACAACTGGAACAAAACTAAGATACTTCCAGATCCCTCTTCCTACTTGCCTCTATGTGCATGCAGGCACGCACGCACGCACACACACACACACACAGAGGGGGGGGCAAGGGCTGTGTTCTGTTCTTGTTGTGTATATAGACCCTTTTCCTCCCAAGAGATGCCGAGTGGGAAGATGGATAAGGCCCAGCATTGTCTTCGTGATGTAAACCCAAGTGACAAGTTCAGCTGAAGGCCTTGTCCAAATGATTTAAAGACAATAAACTTAATGGCTTCTCATTGACAGCATATTAAACGCAAACGCTTGGGACGGGAGATTTGAAAGGCTTTGACATCTGCCAGGGTTTTTGACTGGATTCAAAATACGTTCGCAGAAACTCAAATCCTTGAAGCTTACACGGAGCAGCTTGGGCTCCTGGCCAGGCTGAACACCGTGTGGTCTTTTTGATCCATAAAGATGTTGTGGCTTGCCTCCTTATTTTCTTCAAGTTGTTTGTTTGTGTTTGTGTGTGTGTGTGTGTGTGTACACTTTTTGTGGGGCCATTTTGCTTGTGAAGACCTAGCAACTGGGAGCCAATAGTATGCTTGCAGCCTGTTTATTTGCAAATAATGTTGAGTGTGGGGGAGCCGTCAGCCCACCTGGGCATGTCCCCTTTTGAAAGCAATAGGAATCTCATTCTTACCTCCTCAAGGGGATTCCAAAGCCCCTGGGGGTGTTCTTAGAGCTCCTTCAAAGATCCTTCTGCTGAAGGAGCTCCCAAATTCAGACTCTCCCTTTTCTTCAGAAAAAGCGGCCAGCTATTCCACCCACATCCTTGCGCATGCATATTTTTGCATGAGCTTTATCTGTGCACATTTCTAAAATATGCACACAGTTGTGTCTACTTCTCATTCCCCCACCCCTTGTGAAATGCTCTATAAGCCCCAGCAAATGTTTGACTTCCCAAGCCACAGTGCATGCTTCCTAACGGTGAGTCTCAGGAGGTCTACAAGAATGCTATTTTGGTCCAGGCTGTCCTAGTCAACGAAATTCTCTTCAGTCCATATCTCCGGCCGCTGAAAATATTTAGGTTCAGAAGGCAATCCCCTGCCTTCAATGCTGGGCAGGTGCTTCCCAGATTGTAACCACAAGCCAGAATAGCTCCTGAAAAAAAGCATCTTCCATCCATTGTTTTCATCTTGGAAATGGCATCAGTGCTGTAGTCATCCAAGTGTTTGTTTAGTTGTCGAATAATAATTATAGTGATAGTTTTATTAATAGCTTCATTTATTTTGCTGTGACTATTGCACATAACATGAAACTTGGCTCATGTAAAAGAGTGAACTGGTAACATGTAAAGAGCAGGAGCACAAAGGGTGGATTTGCAGATATTGATCCACCTCAAATGCCCACTGAGATTTGCCACGGGTCAGTCAGAGGGAGTACACGTGGTTATTTCCATCCATGCATGTGACCGAAAAGATCCCTTTTCCTTAATTATGTGGGCTGGGGAGTGGGGATCTCTCCACTCTGGTAATGCCTAGTGGGACAGTTTATGGCAACAGCTGTCAAAAACAATGATCCAAACACACTTCTCCTTTCAGAATAATTATTCTTCTTTCTACCCAGATACAAGTTTATGCAAATGGAGGCAGAGAGGATTGGTTAATCCACTAAAATTCATGCCATTTAATCAATGAATATGCCTTACACTGTGCGAGAGTCCTTGAAGACACATGGCTTAGAGAACAATTCAGGCTGGAAGTCCAGATGTTGTCATTTTCAAGACTTGTCCCATTTCTGTCCTTCACAATCTGCAAACAACATGGCATCTTGAGTCATTTGAATGGGGAAACCACTAGCATTCCATGTGCTGCAGAGTGTTGGTACCCATCCCCTGCCCCCAGCTCTCTCTCTCTCTCTCTTTAGAGAACAGTGGGTTTTCTCTGATTTCTATGATTCTAAAACCCCTTTCCTGCTGTTGAGAGGGGAAAAAACATCTCCCTCCCTCTCGCTTTCTTTGACAGGGGTATTAGCAAGTGCTAATCCTTAAGCAACTTGTTTTTGACAGGGACATTATGGGAGCCCTCGCTGGCACCCAGATCTGCTCTGCCACGTCTGCGTCCCTGCGAGGGGAGCTGTTCTGGATTTGTCCTCAGCTGCCGTCTTTTTAAAGCCCTGCCTCTTAATGCACTCCCTGTACGTTCCAGGGCTGCAGGAGCATCCGGTGAAACTTGCTGGATCTCAACCACCCCCCAACCCTGCTTTCCTTCTTCTCGCTGGCCTTGGGTAGCCTGGATGTCGTCGGTCTTGTCGGCCTTTCAGCAGAATCCCAGGTGGAGGGGTGTCTGTGTGCGTGTGGCATTGGAACACAGCGGGCGTTCAAAAATGCACCAGTGTTTCTTCATATTTCTGCAAGGAGTTGGGTGAAAACAGCACCCTTCATAGACATCACAGCAAGTTTTCTTTCCTCTCCTTTTTAATATTATTATTTGTAGAACAAGAAGAACAAAAACAAGAACAATCTTTATTTGCGGCCACAGACCCAACCAATAAAATAGAAAATACATACGTGTAGTTTTAAAAGGATAAGAGAATAAAACCATTACAAAATTTCAAGATAGCTAAAAACAGTGTAGGTAGTAAAAATGAATTGCACAAACATCATATTATTTGCTGGCTCACTGGGAAGAATCCCCACCCAACCCCCTTCTCCCTGCATGCCACATAGACACATTCTCATCGGGAGATGGAAAAGCCACCAGTGGGTTGAGTTAGCACAGGTACCCCCTCCTAGGAGACCAGGGCACCCTGGGGTTTTGCAAGAGCACCGCTCCTCCCTTGGATGAACCATGAACCCCCAAAGCAGCCAGGGAGGAAACGGCTGGGGTTTGCTCTTTTCTCTGTTACGTCATGGCCACAGGGGAAGTGAGTGGGTACAGAAGGGGTCCCTGTCGTTCCCAATACTGTCATGCCGCCTTCAGCCCTGTTAGTGTCCAGTAAGGGATTCTGCCTCCGCGGGTTCACCGTCTACATGCTTGCTAAGCAAGAACATAATGGGGCATTTTTAAGGTCACGTGGCAGATGTCTGCCTTGCTGCACTTGGAAAATGCCCTAAGCCAGTGACGATGAACCTTTTAGAGACCGAGTGCCCAAACCATGTTCCAAAACCCACTAATTTTTCACAAAAGTGCCAATACAGCAATTTAACTTGAATACAGGTGGCTGTGAATGGGGCAATGTCAGGTGCCCACAGAAAGGGCTCTGAGTGACACCTTTAGCACCCGTGCTATAGGTTCGCCAACCCTGCCCTAAGCTAAGCCTTTCCCTATCATATTTCCAGAAAACAACCCAAAAGTTTTCTTTGCTTCCACAATGAAACCAGCAATTCTCCCCCTCTTGTTTTTACTTACCTGGATTATTCACTGAATTCCACTCCCCCCATGCACTTAAAAAAACAGTAGAGGCATTCTTCATATGAATATGTTAGTGCGCCATAAATTATATATGGACTGGTGTTCAGAGGATGGCTGTGTTGAAAAGCAAAGGCACTTTAGAAGTGATTTGCCTTTGTAGCTGCGTGTACGGAAGTGGCAGTTCTGTGTGTACGTCTCATCCATGGAATTTACCCTCTTCTCCCTTGAAAATACCTCTGAGGCTGTTCTTGGATGAAAACGGATCGAGGCAAGCCAGCGATTTCAGGACTAGGTGTGTTAAATTGGTCTAGAACTTGATTAAGGCCACAGCCCTATCCCGAAATATTTGGGAGCAGGTGCAGCTTACTTCTGAGAAGACCAACTGATCTAAAATGAGCGTAGTCTTAGGCAGTTTGTCAAATTAGCGTTAATGGATTAAATCTATGTCAGTATGCGTATGTTCTGTGTTTATTTAACCAATTAAATCTAATTTAACCATGGGAGACAGCAGAGTTAAGTGGACAAATAGCATAACTCCCAGGAGTGACCCTGATTCTACAGGGCAAGCCTTTTTTTTAAAATAATAATAATAATAATAAGGAGCAGAATCTGTGCCAAACAGCAAAAAGAGAGATGGATGAGAATCCATGTACCCATAAAAGCCAAAAAACTGTTCCCTTAAGTGTCTCCATCCTATAACAAGGAGGCAGAGCCTGGGCAGGGTTACTGAGACCCAAGGAGCAGACAAGGGTTTTAGAGCAAGCACAAGCCTCATTGGGACCTGTCCAGGGTCCTGAAGGGTTGGGTTCCAGCCACTGCTGTTTCTTGGCATCCATTTGGGGGCCTATTGAAGACAAGGACATTAAAATACAATAAACTGGAAGAGCGTCAAAACCATCGTTGGCTAAAACATGTTAAAACCAAATCAAAATATCTGATAAAAATTACACACCAATAGAAAGATGCTGTGATGACTTATGAAATAACAGCGATCCTATAAGGACATTTAGAGGCCAAAAGGCATCTGGATGAGGAAGTTTTATGGGCCAGAGCATTCTGAATAATAACTTTTATGTGTTCTGAGACAACGCAAGGCAATTTTGCATGGCACAAGGAGGTAGGAGAAGGTCACACCATCATTGCGTGCATTGCAGTGAAAGGCCAGGAGGGGTGAGATGATGCTTCTGAGATGTTCAGCCCAAGTAAATTGACTGCCTGAAGAAATGTTTGGCCTCAGAGAGCAAAATGCCTTAGTCTTGCCCTAACCCAAACCTTGGAACAACAGGTTTTTGGTGGATATGGTGACAGATAATTGAAGCAATTGGAGAACCAATGGAGGTTTCTATTAGAGACATCGCTGTGGGGTTGGATAGACCCTAAAGGGTACAAAGGACCCCTGCAGCACTTATTCAAAGAGGAATATGTAACTGTTGCTCCCCTATATTTAAAACAAATGCCATCATCAGTTTTTAAAATGAACCCATGTTACCGTCTTGCAAGCTTTGGAATAAAAAGACAGAGAGAAGAAACCACAAATGTAATCTAGTTAATTAGAGTAAGCACCTCTCACAGTTTCTATTAAGAAGCTGCTCAATCCCTCCTTAATTTCTAAAGGAGAAGGCAAATTAGTTTGTATCGTGGGTGCAACATTGCATTTCTGGGGATCGAAGCAGCACCCATCTATGAGTGTGGGCAAGAAACCTCCAAACACAGCACTGGCTTAAAAGGGGGACTTTCTCTCTATAGCTGCTATCCTTTCCAGTGGCACTGAGTCAGTCAATAAGCTCTTAATTAGGCTCGATGGATGGAAGGTGACAGCTCAGAGAAAGCCCATTAACAAAGAAGGAAAGAGCAACTGGCCAACGAAAGACTGGCTGTCGTTCCATGACTGCCCCGGTCTCCTCCAAAGTTTTACTTCTCCACTTTCTGAAGGGAGGCATTTGTGAGAGAAGGAGGAGGAGGGGGGGGAGGCAGCAGTGGTGTTAGGGGGACAAACCGCACACGTTTGTGGGTTCTGCATGATAAATGTCACCGAGCCTTGCTGGGATGCTCGCCATCTCTAAATGCAAGCGGCGCTCATTGCACAGTCCATATATCTTGCCTCTCAATCCTTCTGGTGCTGCCGACATGTGCTGTGAATTGAATAATAGCTGTGGTTTGCTCAGGCAGCAGTTCCACACCGAGGATGTCTTGGGAGGAAACACCAGAGAGCCAAACTCAGGAGTTGTAGAACTGCCTAGCCTTGAACAATGTTGTTTCAAGGGTTTCGGCTCTAACTGCTACTATCGCTGCTTTTTCTTCCAAGAAAATATAAAGAGGTGGCCATTACAGCTGTGCACAGATAATCATATTTAGCATGGAAGCTTCAGGGCAGATCGCAATCAGCCCGTGGTGATCTGGAACCCAACTGGTTGAATTTGTGACCTGGATCTTGGCTGATTCATAAACCCAAATGGGTAGCCTTCTTACTAAAGTGGGTTTTTATCTCTTATTATTTTGGCTCTGATGCTTTGGAGACACGATGGACACCAAAGAGAAGGATAAACATCCCAAGCAAGCCTCCAGCAGTTGCACGCCAGGCATCTTTAACCGCTGCAGCTCAGAATCATCGTCGTGGAAATGAAATTCTGTCTACGTGTTGCTTCTGTCACCGAGCAAGGCTTTTTCTTGGAGGAGCAAATGGGAAAGACCACCTTCTTGTTTACCCGGAATGCAAGGGTGTATTTTGAGGTGGATTTGATCTCCTGTCCGCCACTCCCAGCCACCAAGCGTGGCTCTGGAAAGCAGTAAATGTGGAAACATAACCAATTTGGGGCATTAGAACACTACTTCAGAATCCCGAATCAGTTGTGACCTCACCAAAGTGGCTTTACCAGCCTCTGTTTTCACTCAGATCATAGATGGTCTCCTTGGAGGTTTCATCATGAAGAGTGGCTTCCCTTCCCTTCTGAGGTGCAACTGCCATCCAGAGATGCAATCTATCTCCAAATGTCAGGGCCGGGAAAGCATCCGTGCAGGACTCATGCCCCGCTGGCTTGCTTGACTGGCCGCAGATAAGGGATCAACCACATGTCATCCTGGCTGACTTATTGAATCACAGATTGCCTCCCCCCCCTTTAATTTTCCTGTCATTGGTCAAGTGGGATTGTCCCCGATCCTATTTTTGCTGCAGGAGGAAGGGGAAAAAGATCAATACCTGGGCCTTAAAAGTCATGGCCCTTTCCTTGGTTGCCTTTACACGAAACCAAAAATAGTTGACTTTGGGCGTTACAGACAGGCAGGAATTAGAGCTGAAGCGGGTGAGGGTTGAAGAGGAGTAATTGAGGCCATCATTGGTGCCTGAGCATCAGGCTTTGAAGGAATCTTGCAGGTACACTCTCAAGACCTGTCACAATACGAAGCAAGCTAATTTGCAAACTCCTGAATGAAGTGAGAGTAGCTCTCACTGTGACACTCTTCACGCACTTTTGAAATTGGGGGCTAGCTATACGGTCTGTTTCTGCCCCAAACCTCCCCCCCCCCAAGAAGATCCTCAGTGTCTGGAGTGGGAAGGGAAGGAGCTGATTCTGCCGCATTCATGTGACAGGAGGCGCCTTGTCCCGGATTGTACAAGAACATCCAAGGTTGCGGTGTGTTCTTCAGCGCTTATCATTTCCCTTGTCTAATCGCTTAATTACCTTGGTCTCATTTGATCTCATTTTGAAGGTGACCAAATATAGCCGCCGCAGCAGGAGGAGCAGCAGAGTTAGGCAGGGACTTTCACTCTCACACTTGAAGAAAGAGGATGATTTATTATTATTATTATTCATCTTTTTGTTTTAGGATCGATACAGAAGCCAGATTTGGCCTGACTGCAGGTTGGCACAGGGGCATGACTCAGTGACAAGGGACAGGATTGCAGGCTTAGAGAAAAACAGCCCAAGTGTTGCGTCTTGCTGAAGGTTCTGCAGTTGGCCTTAAATGACATTCCCTCCCTCTTTTATTACAGTTTCTTGCATCCCCACCAAGCCCCTCTTCCAAGCTCTGAAGGGATGTGGCATGCTCTCTTTGGAGTCATCACGTGTCCGTTCCTTAATCGCTTCTCTTTTTTTAGACAGCAGAAAGGAAGGACCCATGTGGTGCAAGGAGATTGCTGATCCCAGAGAAGGGGAAAAAAAAGTTTGCTGGTGAACAACTTATACAATAAACAGATTGAAAGTTCCCCAGCTGGTCTGTGGACATCTCTAGAAATGCCAGGCAGCCGTCTTGACTGGTAGTCATCGTCTTGTGTCAGCTGTGAATTTATCCACTCTGCTTTGGAAGACATCCAAGCAAAGGTCTCTAGTCACAACTTGAAGACTTCCTCTTCCTGGGCTCCCCACCCAGAGTTTCCAGGTTTGCAAACACCTCTTTTCTCCAGAAGGAGAAAGAGTGCTTTTTATGAGACAATGCAAAAATAGGGGGCGAGACCTTGATAGGCCACTAAAAAAGATCACCGTACAATATGTAAGCTTCCACGTATTTGGTGAATAACCCAACGTCCAAATGTTTTTGGCAAGGTGGGTTTTGCCAAGAAAGTTATTCTTAGATGTAAAGTCCAAATGTTTTTGGCCAGGCAGATTTTCCCAGGGTCCTCTTTCTTAGTCAAAAGCCAGGAGAGGTGCTGGAAGTGGAAATATGCCTGTTTTAGGGCTAGAGCTGAAACAACGGAACTCCGCCACCTGCTCAAGTGCCACAAAGGCTATTCCACCCTCCTCTAAATTTTTTTTCTAAGCTGGAAAGAGGGAATTCCTTCAAGTAGCAGCAACCTGATCTCTATTCGATTCCCACCCTGTGGCATCGCAAGGGTTCACTCCCTCTGACTCCACAAAAGCCTTCGCCGGTTTTGGCCTTGAAATGTTGGGCGTTGGGGATGCTCCTGCCCTGGCTCCCATATGCAACCCTCTTCCAGTCCGTGACAGATTTGTCCTGAAGAATTCTGCAGCCTCTTCTGAAACCCACAACTTTTCTGCGACTGCATGAAAGTGCCTTCTGAGAATCTCAGAGGAGGCTTACCCCAAATGTGGATGCCGACTCAGCTGGCTGCATTGTGTGTTGTTGAGGACACGTGACAACCATCAGACATGCAAGAAAGAGGTAGTTCTGCATGAGTGACTTTCCCAACCTCCTCCCTTGTGTAACCCCTTCGGTCTGGCACAGGTCCCGTCCCTTCTCTACTCCCATTGTTCGACTCGCCTTCTCCCGCCCTTGGTCCCATCCTCCCCCTTCAGAAAAAGATCTTCCAGCAAGCCAAGGGGAAAAAAATAAATCAAATTCCATATATTCCCAGGGCAATTTCAACTTTAAAAAAAGGATATCAACATGAAGGACAATTGCAGTGTGGAGCTGTCATCTCGTCCCCACAGGTACCATGAAAAATTACTGCCAATAAAATAACATTTTTCAAAATGTGACACTACCCTTAAATTTATCTTCCGCAATAAATGGGTTCTGGGAGAGAATTTCAGTCCATCTGAGCATAAACTATTCTTCAAGCACTCAATAATAGATTACAAATGAATTGCATTATTAATTTATAATAGAATAATTGTTTTGCTTCAACAGTCACTTTCAAGAAATTCGGGCAGTAATTTTCTCTGCTTCTTTATCATCTTAAAGATATTTTCCCCACAGGAAAAAAAGGAAGAAGAAAAGGAATGGGGGAAAATGAACAAGAAAGGGGGTGTATTGTACATGAGTTCAACAAAGTCCAGGAACTGCGTATTAAAGGCCAAATGGCATTAGAGCCCTCATTTCGTTTTCTGTTTCAAATGCTTGTTTGCCAAAGTCTAGCTTAAAGGCAGAGTCTGGCCCCATATTTGAGATGTGCTTACGGATGTACCAACTTAAAAGGAAGAGAGTGGATGTAGAGCGGCTCTTTCGTTGTTAGAGTGTGTTTTCCTGCACAGAGGTATGAAACATCTCTGAGTTTTGAAAGCTAGGGTTTTTTTTTTTTGTTCATTTGTTTTTGGAACTGCTGTCCCCAAAATCCAGTATAGCCTGGCAGCTTCTGGAATTCAGAGTAACGCTTGGGTGTTGTGCTCAGGACTTATGGCTCAGCGGCCAAGCCTCTGCTGTGGAACACCGCCTAATGGGTGATTCTACCAGGGCATTCCATGTGGAATGATCTCCAGGAAACACTCACAGAAGATTCTGGGTTCTCTCCAATTGGGTAGATTTCCAGGAGCAGGTGAAGGCTGCTCAGGGTTGAAACCAGAAAAAGTGGGCACAACTAGGGAGTCTTAGCAGACCAGAAGTTAGATAAAAGTCAACGGTCCCAGCAGACAACCAATGGGTCAATCAATAAAACAGTAAAATAAGAGGAAGATACTGAAGTTCCAGACTGGATCAAGAGAGCACTGGTATCCAGATTCTGAAAAGTGGTGGTATCCTTATCTTATTCTGCTTTGTTCAGACTTCACCTACAACCATGGTTCTCTCTCACTTGAGGTCCCCATATGTCCTTGGACTACAACTCCCAGAAGACTTCACTACTTCTTGTGCTAGCCAGGATTTCTGGGAGCTGTACAGTCCCGATTTTTCCCATTGGATTTCAAGTTAGATGTCCAAGAAAGAGAATGTATATATTTTATTTGCTTCTTTGAGTTATACGCCACCCGCCTGGCCAATGGTCACTCTGGGCAGTTCATGAGCAATAAGAAAAACATTAAAAACAACATGGTGAAAGTACATTTATTGATTAATTGGACTGACAGATCCTGGAGAAAAGCTACCCATCAGAAAAATTACCGGGCAGGATGGTATTTAATATCGGACGGGCATTGTCATGTTTTTAAATGAAAATACATGTCACATAAAAAACAAAAACAACTCCCACTTTTGTCTTTTCGAAACCCTTTTGGTTACCAGCTGGGCTCAGGCATTCTCAGTCTTTGTATTTTTGCTGTTCCTACCCAGGCCTAGATGCCCTGAGCACATCCGATCTCGCCTGATTTCAGAATCTAAGCAGGGCCGAGCCTGGTTAGTACTTGGATGGGAGACCACCAGGGAATACCAGGTGCTTGTAGGCGCCTGGAGTAGGAACTGGCAAGCCACTCCAGTATTCCTGCCAAGAAAACTCCATGGACATGGGGTCATGAAGGGTCGGTCACGACTATAACGACACAACAAACAAACACACACACACACACACACAGGCACATGGCTTGTTTCACTGCCCTTGTCATCACCTCCCTGACATTTCTATTGTCCATAAAAGGCCCGTTTGGAGATGGACACCTGGTTTCAATTTTTTTTTAAAAAAACATCATTTTCAGAGACAGAGTTTGTTCACAGTTTAGCTCTCTTGTCCTGCTGTTCTAAAAGCCGCTGCCTGGGCTGGAAGTGGTTGTGTAGGATCACTGCGAAGGAGCCAACACAACACACACATATTATTACAGAATCAAAAGACCTTGTTTATTTCCCCAGTGCTTGAAAATGCTACAAAGGAAAGTTAAAGGTGGCATAAATATAGCCATGAGTTAGAGGAAATTGATTTCTGGTTACAGTGTGGAACAAATGCAGACATCTTAATGTGACTTCATAAACATAATATCCAGTACTTGAGTTTAAAGGACTGCAGGCTTTTATTCATACCAGATGCTTTTAACTGCCACTATATCTTTTTTTAAAGGAAAGAAAAGCTAAGAAAAGCTAAACCCATACACCAGGATGTCTGCTAATGGCTGATTCTCACACAGATCAACCAAAAGCCTCCTTTTATCTCTCACTATAAAATACCAACACTAATTTCAAAAATGGTTCTTTCATGGATTATTTGAAGAATTTGAAAAAAGAATGAAGGAAAAATTCCAGAAAAGGTTCCAACAATCTGCACTTGGGATGCAGGAAAAGTCAAGGCAAAACAGGAAAAAATGCCTTTGGACCCCAGTCCCAAGCTTATCAGAGGATTTTGGAGGTCATCATCTTAAAAAGACTGTTTCTAAGTTCCAGGCAGAATACAGACCACAGCGGCTCTCTCTCCAGTTTGCCAACACGCTGGACTCTGGAGAGCTGTCTCGTGCCAAAGGCGACCGGCGTGGCTCAGAAGAGCATCAAGCCCAGTGGTGAAAAGATTGGCCCCAATCCTGCATGGTATCCTGTCTGACTCCCCATACGGTTCAAGAGAGAGTGGTAAAGATCCGTAGCGGTTCCTTAGCTTTAACGCACATTTTCCAGTGTGGTTGGCTTTTACCAGGTAGAAAGGGACAAAGGGCTAAGGTGACCCGGTAAGAGAAAGACTTGTGCTTCTTTAACTCTGCCAATCTGTAACACTAATTCTGACTTTTAACACACACACACACACACAGAGAGAGAGAGAGAGAGAGAGAGAAAGAGAGAGAGAGAGAGAGAGAGATTTGGGGGCACGAATTTGTAACATTTTCATCAGCTGTGAAAATGCATGTTCTGATCATTTTTGCTCCTTCCTCCCCCACCCCTGTTGGCCGAAGAGGGTTTCTGCTGGCACATGAAGCTGACACCCACTCCTAACTCTCTGAGAACGCACATCTTTGAGTTAGGATTCCATTATTGATTGGGAAGCAAAGTGCTTAGGGTGGGTTTAGAACTGTTGAGCTGTAAGACAGGCATGACCAAACTTCAGCCCTCCTCATGTTTTGGACCACAACTCCTAGAATTCCAAGCCTGTATTTCCAATGGGAGTTGTGGCCCAAAACACCTGGAGGGCCGAAGTTTGGACATGCCTGCTGTAAGACCTTTGAGCAGTGAAGAACAGTCAATATCGAAGCAACAACGGCTTTCAGAGTTCTTTTAGGAGAGCTCCCCAAATGAAGGCACGGCACCCTCAAAGTGCAGGATGGTGTACGGTTCAAGTGATGTGTCCTTCCACCCAAACTCGTGGCCTGCGCTGGCGGCTGTCACTGGAAACCATGTTACTGGTTGTAACTTTCCCAATTAACTTGGAGATGTTGTACTCCTTCTGTTGAATTTGAGAAGTTCTCTCTGTTCCTGGCAAAGATAAGTAAGGCAGAGCTGAAAAGGTCAACCTTGCCCCACATATTCAAAACCATGTTCTTAGCACATCCGTTCCTTTGCTCTTTTGAAGGTTCCCAACAGCACTCACGTTGAAGTTTATGAACAAGCTGTGTGATGGGGGGAAAAGTCAAAGCCATCACCTCTGGTGAACTTTTAAAGACGCGATATAATGACCAAGGTCATGGGAAGGGTGGCCTTTCATCCAAAGAGGGCAGGAGCTCCTTTTGCTCCAGATGCCACAACTTTTACCTCTTTTACCTCTCTTTTTGTTTTCTCCATGGCTCTTTTTAATTGGAATGATGTACAATATGAATCACCACCAGCATTGAATTTGGATGGATCTAAAGAGCCACCAGAAGTGTCAATCAAAGCTGGAGAAGCAGATACATTGGCCTTCTTCTTTTTACAGGATATTTGTCTGCTACATTTCTCACTTTAGAATATGATGCTACCTGTCTAGGGAGGTAAAGAAATTTGCCAAGCAATCCAAGACTGTGTTAACTGGGTGACCATCCTGTTTTTGGATCAGAGACCTGAAATATTTACCTCCTGGGACCCAGGCACACAACGACCAAGGTCCAGTTTCACCATGTGCAATTCCCTGGTCATCATCGGGTCACAGAGGGCTTTCTACACTTATTTCCCATGAATTCAAGAAGGTGGGAGAGGCATCATCCTGGCTTCACCACCCTCAAGTTCATCTCCCTCTTACAAGCCAGGCGACCACAGGAGCAGCTGGCCTGCCTGTTTTCCTGTTGGCCGAACGCCTTGCCACCCACTGACTCCACAGGGCAGCGGGAGAGGCGATCAAACCCGCCTGGGACCTCCTTTGTGTGGCAAGGAATGAAAATAGCCCCGGCGCTCAAAGAAAATGTAGCTTCAAGGGAAGGTCAGCAGGGATCTTCCTTTGTGTCTCGACGGGAGTTTGTCTGATTCTGGGAAGCCCAAAATGGCTGTGTGCGTGACCCACTTTGAGGTGACACAACCCATTGTCAAAGGAAAGGTCAAACTTGTGTGTGGGGGGGGGTGTCAGGGGGATGAGTTTGTCCCTCTGCTATTGGCAAATAATGAAACTATTGGGTTCCCTTTTCAAGGCTCGGGTGCAAATTTCCGGTGGCAATGATTCTCACATTCTCCCCTGCAGAATGTGTGCCCTCTAGGTCCTCAGAATTTGCAC
>JAHTLZ010000252.1:1345315-1363231 GCA_023846285.1 Phrynocephalus versicolor
AGATAGATAGATAGATAGATAGATAGATAGATAGATAGATAGATAGAAAAACAAATCAACATGGAATATTAGTTGCTCCTTCAGTGGAACTATACTCTGGGAGGGTCACAAACCACAGGTGGCTTCCCTAATTTATTTATTTATTTATTTATTAAATTTATATACCGCTCCATCTAGCTACATGGCTACTCTGGGCGGTTTACAAGCTGAACAGAAATCAAACCATAAGCAGTAAAATACAATTTAACAAATAAGCACAAGTATATAGATAAAAACACTAAAGGTCAAGGATGGATTCTGTGTCAGAAGAGCCGCTGTTTCCTAAAGGACCAGGGGTCATTGTCTTCCTAAGAGGATGGAGAGGAGATCTTTTCAGCCTCTGCTTTGGATCAACCTGAGCTGGAGACCAGCAGGCAATAGTCAGCTCTTAATCCAAATGACATGGCAGGAGCCCCGATGTTAATAAAAATGATAAATTACCAGCGCCAGAGATGGCTGTATTATTCACCAGGAAGATTTATGGTCCTCCTGTGGGACGGAGGGTGAGGAGAGATATTAAAGAGATACAGCGGTACAGCTTCCACTTGGGTTTGGCAGTTGTTAAAAACACTGGGCTCAGAAGCTTGCCTTGTTACGTTATCACCTTTTGTGATAACCCTGCCATTAATCAACACAGAAAACCAATGTTTACTAGAGAAAAGGGGAAGCCAGGAAGGGGGATTAAATAAACCCTTCAGCTCAGTGGGAAGGCAGGAGAGCTGTGCAATCATCCTACAAGTTCTGTGAGATGCCCCAGCTCTCTCTCTCCGCTGCCCAGCTATGCTTTGGACCTGATGTGGCCGTTTTACTTGCTCTTTTACTCACGAGGAGGCCCGCTGGTCATCGATACATGATCCAAGCGATGCTGGGTGCAACCTTTGTGGCATCGGTGCAAAGGGCTCCAGGACACACGTCAACTTAGGGAGGCCCTATGCATTAGTGATGTCCAAAAAGTCTTGCCACGAGCAGATCGACTGAGGTTTTGCACAGCCAAGCCTGGGGCTTCCTTCATAGAATCACCCTCTCTTGCATTTGGCTTGCCTCTTTTCCGGCTGCCTTCCACTTTTCCACAGCTCTCTTGACTTTTCCAGTGAGACCTGTTTCCTTACAATGTTTCTGGAAGATGATGATGGCTCACGCTTAGTCATTTTTGCTTCGGAGCGGGTTGGTTTGATCTCAGACCAGTTTATCTGTCTTTCCGATGATCTGTCATATCCATAAAGTTTTCCTCCAAAACCACATTCCAAATGAAGCAATTTTTTCCCTATCAGCTTTCTTCACAGTTCAGCTTTTACACCTATATGTAGATTGAGAATAAAACCCATCCTTATGCATAACGATATTTTCTGGTTCCTTTTTAAGCTCCCTTTTCAAACTTAGACCTTCTTTGCTACAGTCTGTATATTTCTTTTTATTTTTTGCTAACTGAACCATGTTTGGATTTCTTAGTCTCGCTGTTCCAAGTTTTTCAATACTTCCCTAGTTCTGACCTTTGACTTCTTAAATGTTCAACTGTATTCCTTCTTTTGCATTTTTTTCTTTGATCTTCCTTGGTAGTCATTCGAACTCATTGCTATTTTCTGCCAATATCTGTGTGCCATTTAAATATCTTAAGTTCCAGGTGATTATTCCACCCATCTCCCTTCTTTTGCTTCTCAGGTGCACACCTCAACCTGAATCCAAGAGGGAGATGTGAGTCTGTGCATGTCAGGGAAACACAGAGTGATGATGCCATGAATCTAAGCTCCGTTAGGATTGTGGATTGTCAGTCTTTCCCCACTAGTTCTGCTTGCCGCTTGCATGAAGCAAGGCAGAATCTGTTAGTTGTTAAGAACATAAGAACATAAGAAGAGCCCTGCTGGATCAGGCCAAAGGCCCATCTAGTCCAGCTTCCTGTATCTCACAGGGGCCCCACCAGATGCATTTGGGAGCGCATGAGACTAGATATCTGTCTCCTGACACCACTCCCCTGCATCTGGCCCTTGAAGTACCCTGGTTTTAAGCCTGGAGATGACACATCTCCATCATGGTTTGTCACCTGGGATGGACTTTTCCTCCAGGAATATGTCCAACCCCCTTCGGAAGGCATCCAGACCAGATGCCATCACCACATCCTGTGGCAGGGAGTTCCACAGACTAAAAACATGCTGGGTAAAAAAAAATTTCTCTTGTCTGTTCTCACTCTCCCAGCCCTCAATTTGAGTGGATGTCCCCTAGTTCTGGTATTTTGTGAGAGGGAGAAGAGCGTCCCTCTGTCCACGTTACTCATGCCCTGCATTATTTTGTACGTCTCAATCATATCCCCCCTCAGGTGCCTTTTTTCCAGACTAAAGAGCCCCAAATGTTTTAGCCTTTCCTCATAAGGGAGGTCTCGCAGCCCAGTAATCATTTTAGTCGCTCTCTTTTGCACCTTTTCCAGTTCCACTATGTCTTTCTTGAGATGCGGTGACCAGAATTGTTGATGGAATTCCTGCAGTAGGTCAAGCTAGTGGAGGCCAATGGAACCAGTGGTGATCTCAACATAAGCCAATGTCTCCGTAAAGGTCCGTGGACTCAAAGGGGCCTCCTTCGCATTCAGCTTCCCACCGGATTCCATTCCTGGTGCTATGCTGAGCTTTGCTCCCCAGGCAGAGAGCAGGCCGTCCTCTCTGAGCCTTTTAAACCAGGGCATTTGAGGTCAGCCTGCATGAGCATCTTTATGCTATTAAGGCCTGCGAAGCATCTGCAAAGCAGACTTAAGTTCAAATATTTGTGCCTGTGTTTTTCATTTTTACATCTTGGCGCGGGGACGCTGAGCGCTTTTCCAGGTTGCGTCTTGAAGGGAGGGGCCGAGAGGCTTTTGGAGGCAGTATGGCAGTTATCTCAGAACCCCGGGAGCTCCAGCTGGGCTCAGAAATATTTCCAACCATAGAAAGTTTCGCCTCTAGACAGAAATTGGCAGCAGCTCTTATAACTTTCTCCAGGGTGATTTTTTACTGGTGGTTTTACTTTGGCGGGCTCTAGGGAGAACACTCTCGAAGATCAGGCTTTCTACTTGTTTGGTTTGGTAAAAGCAAAACACTGCAGTGCGCGACATTTTTTGGGGGGGGCTTACATAACACTTCAAGGCGTTTCCCTCCGCAAAGGTGTCATTTTATGGCCTATAATTCAGCTCACAGGGAGAGGGAACAAAGCAGACCTCTGCAGAAAACAGCTCTGGGATCATCACAATTTGCACATTATAGTCACTGTTTAGGTGAAGTCTTCTTCCCCCACCACCACCCCTCACCCCCCCCCCCGCTGTGGGTGAATGTTTTAAAAAAATAATAATCCAGTGACTAGTTTGTGAAAATTCTCTGGATAGCAAATTCCGCTGAGGCTTAGGCCCATCTCTGTGAGCCTAGGCTCTATTGCAGAGGTAAGGTAAAGGAAATGTCAAGTTTCCCTAGCACTTGTGTGTTAGCCATGTCTGACCCTAGAGGCGGTGCTCATCTCCATTTTTTAAGCCAAAAAGCCAGTCTGGGCGACTCCGTGCATGTGGCTGGCATGGCTAGATGCATTTCTTTGCACAGAATACTGTTTACCTTCCTGCTTTTTACTATTTATCTACTTGCATGTACATGTTTTCGAACTGCTAGGTTGGCAGGAGCTGGGGCTAACCGCAGGAGAGCTCACTCTGCTGGGTGGCACCCAGGATTCGAACCGCCAAGCTGCCAACTTTGCAGCCGACAGTTTTCAGCGCTCTAGCCCACTGAGCCACCAAACCCCTTATTGCAGAGGTAGTGACTCTTGAATCTGCAGAATTGTGTCCTTAGATAGACAGGGTGTCTATCTTACAGAGTTACAGCAGTTTGATGGCATTTCTGTTGATTCAGTGAGTTGGTTTATTCATTTCATTTTCTAGTTCTTCATTTCCACCCCAAGCTTCTCCCTAGAATGGACCCAAAGTTGTTAAGGTCATTACTGTGATCTCTTTCATGTTACTAGTATTATTATTAATGGTAGAATGTAGTGCATTTAATTTGCTATTGTTTCCCCCCCTCCAGTAGCATTTAGTGAGCTGCCTTGTGTCTGTACACCAAGGGAATGGTGGCACAGCTCGATCAATCAGTTCGCCCCCAGCAGGGGAGTCCTTCCCCAGATTAAAAATCCCAAGGATTCCATAGGATGGGATGAGACGGTTTGAATTGTGCAGTGCAGATGACCTCTTCCATCTGAAGTCTAGCAGATCTTTGATGATTATGCAGGCACTAAAATTATGGCAATTTGGTGAAGGGTAGTGGTGAGGAAAGAGAAGGCATCAGAGGCCACAGTCTGCGTCTGTTGCCTCTGCCTCTTTTCACATTCGCTGCTTTCAGCAGAGTTTGTAAACAGGCAGCCCAGGAGCCATCATAAAAGCTAAATAGCGTGGGCCTGTTATAATCTGAGCTCAGGTGATCGGAAGCAGTCTCTTCCTCCCCTTGGGTCCTGGCCAAATGTGATTTACTGTAGGTTTACACGTTAACCGTGTTGGAATAACTGTTTGGAGTATAAATGTTTATACGGCTGTCTCCTTGGGAGTTATTGGGTGCAAACAGAGTCCAAGTTAATCATGATACCAGTGATATTTTAGGCTTATGGTAAATGTTCTGTTCCCCTCCCCACCGCCCCAAGCCTGTCTGAATGTGTGAGCAGATGATTCTATCTCCAAGGCAGGCAGACAGGAAGGCTGGAAGGCAGGCAACCAGGATTTTCCTATAAAGTTGAATGGTTGTCTCTTTTTTTTCCTGAGTGCCCATGAAGGAAGATGAAGAAAGTTTCCATGTAGTCTTTGAGCATCCCTGTCTGGTGGGGCCAGACCAGAGCCTGGGAAATTTACTTTGATAGACTACCAATCCCAGAATCCTCAGACGTGTATCCTCCTAGTAAACATCAGGATAGGTAAACCATATCTGCAATTCTGCACATGTCCTTCTCTGCACATGCAGCTGCTGTCTTATGCAGGCAGTTAGAAAGCAAGATTCTTGACTGGCTTCCAGTTCCCCTCCATCAAATAAAAAGGAATGGAGCTTGAACTCACCCAGGACTTGTCCTGGTGCTTTTGTGAGATTCTGACCCCACTGCATATGCAAAAGAAGTCTCTCTCATCACTGGGACAGGCCCGTCATTCCCCTTCCCTCTGCTGCTATAGCTTCTTTCCTTCCATATCTTTTCATCAACAATTGCAGTGGACATTGTTTGCTTTTTCAGTATTCTGCCTGATTTGGAAGGGTGCCGTCTGGTTCTTAGATAATCCATGGCACGCCCGTGGAAAAGATGATCCCGTTGGGTAGGATTGGAGTACGATGTGCACTTGGAAACCCATGATGTGGACAAATGACTAAACTTCCCTGCAAATAAATAAATAAATAAATAAATAAATAAATAACAACAATCACACAGCTCACCCACAAAAGGGTTGGCCCTTTGGCTCCAAGGGCCTTTTTCGGCTGAACCAGTTCTGTGGTGCAGGGAACAGCTTGAACTCTTGAGTATCTAGTTCCAGACTGTGATTTAGAAGGAAACGGGAGAATGATTAGAAGCTAAGCTGCCTTCAGTGCCAAAAGATGTTGGTTTATCACAGCACATGGATTCACCAGCTCCACCAGTTGTAAATCAGTTTGCTTTTCCATTGTGACTGGGGAGATGAGGAGGTGCCTGTAGCATAGGCAAGGGACCTTCAAAGGAACACGTCTCTGGAGAAGCAACTTTTTATCACCTTCTAACTCTGAAACTGGCATTTCTGTATAGTTTGATGGCTGGGAGTTTCTGATGAATGGAGCCGAGAGGTTCTCTGCTCTCCCTCCCATGGGGAATATTTGCACCTTTCCTCCCTGACCTCTGCTTCTGAAGAGTTAAGCGTCCAAACCCTGCGATGTGTGAGAAGCTTACGTAACTCATTCAGTCTCATCTCTGGGGCGTTCCTTTGCACACCCTGCCAGAACTAATTTCACGGTTGTAAGACAACTTGTGATACCAAAAGAATCTGTAATGAGCTATTGAGAGAGAAAGAGAGAGAGAGGATGATGCTCCCCCCCCTTTCCTCCTCCTCCTCCTCCTCCTCCTCCCCTCCCCCCTCCCTGTTCTTTTTTGGCCTGACAGGGAAGTTCTATGTAGGAACTTGGCAACTTCATAAGCTCACAAGTGCCTTGCTTCACCTCCCAGTAAACCTCCTAGTGTTGCTAGAGTGATCTTTGCCTTCAGAGGAGAAGGCAACCTCGGGGTCCAGATGCCTATTTTCCTAACAAACATGTGGTTTGGCATCTCCTCTTCATCAGACTCCAGAGAAGTGACAGTCACATCTCAGGATTCTAAGATCTACCCCATTTTTGTCCTGGACATGTTGGGTGTAGGTAGGTAGGTAGGTGGAGAGAATGAACTGGATAGATCTTCCCCCCTCCAAGTCTGGGGTTTTCATCCCTTTCCTCTTAAAAATCTGGCCAAGCAATTTAAATAGGACAAGGGAGTTTAAGCCCATTTTCCAGCTGCGTAAGTGTTCAGTCACCCCCCCCCACCCACCCGTGCTGGAAAAAGCCACCCTCACCCCTTCAGAGGGAGTGCTTTCTCTGCACTGCAGGCAAAGTTTCCATCCCAGCCTTTCCGGCTTTTCACTGGGATTGTGGCTTGGCTGGCGGGGTGAAGAAGAGGCGCGTTTTACGCTGCAGCCAGCCATGCTGAAGATGGTGAGGAAGAGGAGGTGCTGGCTAGAAAAGGAACCTGGTTTGGGCCGATTGATCCGTGCACGGAAACCAAACCCTTCCTGACCCTTGTATCCACTGGGAGTTACAGGACACTGCCTGTGGTTTCAGTTCTTAATAAATGCTGGAAGGCCTTTTAAGCCTTTAACGCCTTTAATTTAGAATTCCCGCCTCCTTTGGTTTAGCAGCAAGACATAAACACACACACACACACACACACACACACACAGAGATAGAGAGAGAGAGAGAGAGAGAGAGAGAGAGATGGGTGGGTGGGTGGGTAGGTGGAGAGGGATTCTTTTTGAGACCCTGGAGAGCCACAACTGCCAGTCAGAGCTGGAAATACTGGCTTTGGTGAGCCAAGGGTCTCGCTCACCCATCCTGCCTTCTAGTTCTGTGAAAGCAAAAGCAAAGTGTTCTGCTTATATACCGCCCAATACCACTTCAAGTAGTCTCTGGGCGGTTTACAGTTTTTAATTACAGTATGCAGGCTACACATTGCCCCCCCAGCAAGCTGGGTACTCATTTTACTGACCTCGGAAGGATGGAAGGCTGAGTGAGCCTTGAGCCGGCTGCTACCTGGGATTGAACCCCTGGTCGTGAGCACAGTTCTACCTGCAGTACAGGCATTGAACCACTGCACCACAGGGCTCAAGCAGTGTTGTCTGCCTTTGGCTTGCAATGCCCTCTCCCCCAATTCATTCCCAGTAGTCTCAAAACACTAGGCCCTAGTGCTCCTCCAGTCCAGGTACAGCAGTTCTTTGAAGGGCAGGTGTGGATTCATGAATGGTTTGGGAGCTGGAAACGAGAGAGTGAGAGTGAGAGAGAGAGAGAGAGAGAGAGAGAGAGAGAGAGAGAGAGAGAGAGAGAGAGTCATCAGCAATGCCAGTAATTGTGTCTTGTCCACGTTCATTAGAGAGGCACCGACGGGCAGGAGATGGCCAGGTTTTTCGAGTCGAATCATCGCTGGTGTCAGCATTCATAAATAATTAATATGACATTTTAAATTGATTTGTATCCAAATAGAGTTTACGCTCGGCGATTCGCTCAGCTTCGGTAATGAACTCCTCACTGCCGTCCGACGGTGGCGGTGCCGAAGCTCAAAGCCTCTCTCCGTTTTCCTCCTTGTACCTGTTTGTCAAGGTGGACGTATTTATTACGAGAAATGACCAAGGCGGGCCCTTCCTGCTTGCCGCGAGTGACCCAACCAAATTTTCCTCCTCCCGAAACACAAAACCCTTCAAGAATGAGGGGAAAGTAGAGGGATTTTTGGAGGTGGCCAAGATGGACGAAGCATGTGTGATTGCCTGAAGGGGTGCAGACTGGAGTGCATTTAGAATGAGTGAGCAGGAGAGCGTGAGAGAAGCAACCACGCCAGCAAAATGGAGGTGGTGGTAGGGTGTTCAGGATTTCCAAATGTCACCCATCAATCTCACTGTGGAAGCACCAGGAGTTATTTTGCAATGTGGAGGGAGCGAGCAAGTCATGCATTTCCAAGTAGGTTTGAAGCCTGTGGCTTCGCTGGCCATGTGATGAAAGCCAATCAGAAATGTTTCCAAGAAACCCTTTGGATTTCAACATGGAGGAGGAAAGGAAAGGAAAGAGTCAACCAGGAGTCTTTCCTCCCCTTAAAAAAACTCTATGTCTGAAGAAGTGGACGTGTAGTCCACGAAACATTCCATTAAAATATGAAAGTTAGTCTTTAAGTTGCCACATGTTTTGTGTCTTTTGTTTTGTTTTGTTTTGTTTTTCTTTGATTTTGGCCTGAAATTCTTTAAAAAGCTTGCAAACTTCCTTTATGAGGGATTGGCATTTTGGAAAGCAAATTCTTCACATTCAGAAGGAAGAGTGTAATGTTTGGGGTGCGCAGAAATGAGGAGTAATACCCATTTCCAGAGAGTGTGTAGCTGCACAGACATGGGTGCGTCTAAGTTTGTCCACATATTTTCATATATGTTGATATGAAGAATCCTAATTTTTTTTCCCTCAACTAGCACATGTGGTGCCCAGGAATGGTGTTTTCTGAAAAACCATCAAAATCAGCATTAAATGACCCGTGTCGGTGCTGCGCAGTGCCTTGAAGCCAAAATGGCAGAGGGTGAAATGATACCTTTATCTAGAACTTTATGTCTGGAGCCCCTCCTTTTTTGTAAAACAGCCAGATCCTCCGATCCCTGAATCCCTTCAATTTGCAGATTTCAGATTTAGGGGCTACCAAGATTTGTTGACGTTGTTTACATTTAAAAAGCTAAACATCAGCTAGAACATCTTAAAGGGGCAGAGAGTAAATCCAACAGCACTGTGTAGAAACATCATAAATAGTAAAAATGTTCCCCCTGCAGAAGCGTGCTAGTCATGTCCGACTCTAGGGGCGGTGCTCATCCCCATATTCAAGCCGAAGAGCCAGTGTTGTGCAAGTCCATGGGCACGTGGCCAGCATGACTGCAAGGAAACTGAGCTGTAAAGATGATAAGGACATGTTTCTCATGAAGTACCCACTCCTGTTTCTTGTCCCTCTGGCACCTTTGTTCCAATAGGTCTTGCAGGTTTTCCAATGTAGGACATAGATTGTGGCATAGAAGCCAGCATCTCCCGATTTCTTCATTTCTTGCCCCCCACCCCATCTTGCTTTTAACCTCCATTCCTTCCTTCCTTTTCCATATTAGGTGCCGCTTCTTACTGACATGCTTTTCAGTCAACTGGCATAACACTTTGTAGCTCTGTCAGTATGTAAATTAAACCAAGCATAGATAGCTTTGTGCTGCTTAATGTTCAGCTGATAAAAATTAATGTGGTGTGAAATGAGCATTTTATCTGACTGCAGATACAGTGACGGAGTTAATTAGAGTGGCAAAGCAAAATGTTATTAAAACGTTGATGGGGCAGTGGTTGTGGAGGGTCAGATGAACTTCAGGACCAACAAAGATGGTCAGAGGCATCGTGTTAAATCAGCTGAGGCCACCTCAAAGCAAACATCTCAGGCTAAGCAATCAGACATGACAGTGGGAGCCCAAGTGCCCAGGGTTGTGAGTGTGTGCCCGTGTGAGAGAGTTAAGTGTGTGTGGGGGGTGGGGGGAGGTTCACGGCAAGTCAAATGCTCCCAGTGCTAGAAGGAAATGCATCCATCAGCATTAATGCATGGTTGATAGTGTGGTCTTGTTAGTAAACATTGCCAGTTGTAAAGTTCAGTGTTTGGGCTATATTAGGTGATCAATCGACATGAAATCAACAGCGGACCAGCCATTTCAGTGATGTGGGTTTCTGCGAAGCCTCTGGTGTGTGCTGAGCTA
Organism: Phrynocephalus versicolor; assembly: GCA_023846285.1. Taxonomy (NCBI): domain Eukaryota; kingdom Metazoa; phylum Chordata; class Lepidosauria; order Squamata; family Agamidae; genus Phrynocephalus; species Phrynocephalus versicolor. The sequence goes on from JAHTLZ010000252.1 coordinate 1,355,340, forward strand.
GGGTAAGCAAGCACCAGAGGCATCCTTATCGCTAAGCAAAAGGAGATGCCTTCTCTATTTATTTTCTACTACTTATTTAGAGATGGGCTGTTTCTTTCGGAAGCAGCACATCTGTGGATGAGCAGCGAAATGTTTCAGTCTTTCAAGAAAAGAAGTCCAGTTGCCATGACTCAACTTCCAGATAAACTCACCTGGATGACTGAGAATCTTCACAGACAGTTTTATTTATTTGGTTTTCTTGTGTAAGAATGTGAGAAGCAAGGATTCAAATCTGAAGTCAGGAGAGGAATCCATAGTAATAGCTGGAACCCAGAAGTTTCCTAACTAGCAGAAAGCAAGAGAGCAAATGAACTGTAAGGTTCTGACAGGCAAGAATCTTCTTTTAGATGCACAGGAACACTGAGATCCAAACCTCAAACTTTGTTGAATGGGCAACTTGGAACTGTGGGAGCTATCCAAGGTGCTGGAGCTGTTAGGTTGCTCCTTACAGCAGACCTATTATGTCGATTGTCTTCTAGTTTGTCTCCTTTCTCCCAGATATTGTCCAGCACTTGCTCTTAACCTTACTGAAGAAACACATAAGTCTGGGCTAGAAAGAATGATAGGAGACCACTTTTCAAGTACTAGACAGGCTGTCCTACAGAGGAGGGACAGGATCTGTACTCAGTCTTCCCAAAGTGCAGAGCATGCAATAATGGGTTCAAGTTACAGGAAACCAAGATTTCAGTTGAATATCAGGGAAAATGTCCTAACTGATAGAGCAATATGGCAATGGAACCGATGACCTCAGGAGGTGGTAAGTGCCCCAACGCTGGAGGCATTCAAGAGAAATCTCGACAACCACCTGGCAGGTATCCTATGATTTATATTCCTGCATTGAACAGTTGGTTGGACACAATGGCCTTAGAGGCTCCTTCTAACTTTATGATTCTTTGAAACCTCACTGTTTTTCTTTTATGGAAAAAAGCAGGGCCCGAGCAACAGTCCTGTCCACTAGAGACTTTGGATAGGTGTATCTTGGCATTGCTCTACAGCAGACCACCCTCAGTCAGAGTAGATGTTTATGGTCTAGACAAACATTGGGAAAGGGCTGTAACTCAATGGCCGAGTGCAGGGAATCAGTGCAGATGATCCCAGGTTAATTTCTCAGTGTCTGTCTCCAGGTAAGGGCTCGGAAGAGCACACTTCTCAAAATGTGACAACCTGTTGCCTGTCCTTGTGAACATCAGCAAGCGAGAGGAGACCATCCCCTGATTGGCTATAAGACCACTTCCAACCTTGGCATGAAACACCAGTTTTAATTAATGGGAACTCATGGCAGGCTCCCTCAGAATATATCTTTCACATTGTTTGACACCAGCCGCAATAAAGGGGAAAGCATCAAACGGGAAAGACTAATGCAGCACTGTGAATCCTGCTGTTTCCACGGCGAGTGTGAAACAGAACAACACGGCGCATTCGTTTTTAATTAATAAATAAATCTGCGAGCCTAATCCTCAGTTAACAAGGCCGGGTGAGTCGGAGACGGCAGGGTGGCTCAAACATCCTTGAGACGTCAGGTTGGCACGATTTGCTCCATTGATCTCTGGATTATACTCATTCCCACTAAATGTGTTTCTCAATAATGGTTCCGTGCTGAAGGACCAGCGCCTGTGATGTCTGTCAATACAGCTTCGTGAGTGGGGGGTGGGGGGCACGCCTCTTGAGTGAGCCCTTTCTTGCTAGAAGCAAAAACTTGTGCTTGTCGGTCAATAGAATCTACCCAGCCGTGCACTGTATTGACTGGTGGATTAAGTCTCAGTCAATTTATATATATATATATATATATATATATATATATTCCAAAAGAATATTTTGGCCTAGGCTCAATACTCAAGGATGGATGAGAACCTGAGGCAGCCGGCTTAGCGAGGAGGAGTCCGTGTGCCTTTATAAGCTGGTGTTAAACTGTTTGTATCGCTGGGGTCCTTTGAAGCCTTCTGACTGAAGTGTACATTTGTCCAGCTGTGTGGCTCAATCAATGTGCGGGGAGGGAGCGGTTGGTCTTTTCGGCACCCTGTGGTGTGCACAAAATGGCCCATTTTGTTCTGTTCTGAGATGTTTGGAAGGAGCAATCACACTAAATCTGTTGCCTGCAGCATTCAGATAGAACAAGACTTTCTCACAGACAAAGAGTTCTCCTTGGAGGGATGGGAAGCAGATGGAGAATATTTTTTTTCACCCATCCCCAAACATTATTCTCTACCTTACAAATGGAGAGGTATGGCTGTAAATCATTGCTTGCCTCATTCTTACAGGCAACATTAAGAAAAACAAAAACACAAAAACAAAAACAAAAACACACACCCCCTAAAAAGCATCTCATTCTGCAAAAGACGGAGATATTTTCTGCTACTAGTAACTCAATAATTTTTGCATTACTTCAACAACACAGTCCCTGCCTTTGTTGCATAGACTTTGAAAACAGAGAAGCATTAGATGGGTTGCTTGCATCCAACTGAAAAATCATTTCTGTGTTTGCTCTGTGTGCTTTCCTTTGTAAAGGAGAAGGCCACTGGTTTTGTGCAGATTTCCATGTACAAACCTTTTGCAGCAATAGACTGCCCTTTGTGGCTTCTGCTTGCCACCACGTCCCTTCTGGCTTAGGAGGACCCTTTAAATCTGTGACATCTAAAACTGAGTGGCCCAGTTTTTCCAGAGCCTGGAGCCCACCTGGGGTCCCCGTCCCTTGCCTCTCTCCTTCCCTTGGCTCTGATTTCTCCCTAAGGTGGGCACATCTCTCTTCTCTTTTGGGGACGGCAGTCCTCTATCTAGAGGGCCCCCTGAGGACAAAATCAGAGACCAGGGGCCCTGAAGTCACCTGTCGTCCACCTTAAACAGCACCGGGACAGCAGCCTCAGCAACAGGCCAGGTTCCTCTCCTAGGCCTGGTTGGAATGATGGACGTGAGTTCTAACTTTGCACCTGCACAGAGAAATTAGTACGTGTCCTTTGACATGGATCGGGGCCTTCTCTTCCCCCTCCTTTTGGCAAGTGTGTAAACAACCACTCCCTTTACTTCCTTATTTTCAGCTCTGGAGGGGATGGGTCAGGAGGGGGGCAGTTTTTGTGCCCCCCCCAGCTTCCTCCCTCCCTCCCTCCCTCCCTCCCTGTTCCTTTCCTCTCTCCTGTTGCCTGCCCCAATCCGTCTCACCCCACCTCCATGGCTGCTGACTCCCTCGTTCTTGCCCGGCTAAATTATGCCCTATTATTTCCACCGCCTGAAGATCTCACAGCTGAAGCATTACCCCTAACCGTATTTTGTATTCCTGGTGCATGCTGTAATCTGGTTTGAGTTTTTATTTTCAGACTGAGCTGCTGACGCAGCGGCAGCAACGGCAGTTCCTTTTTCTGTGTTTTGATTGGGTTGCTCCCTGTTCTTCCCCCCCCCCTCCTTTCTTCTTATGATGGGGGCCTGGAAATCTTCTTAGCTCTCGAACTGTGCTTTTTATTTTTAGAGACGGTTTCTGCCTTTCTCCTTTCCTGTTGTTTAAGTAATAAACTCAACCGATGAATAATTAAACATCCCAGGACTTTTATTTTACTTCATTAAAAAGGAAAGCGAGGAAGATCAAGCCAAGAGAAAAGGATGATGAGCTGCATGTGATCCCCGAGTCCTCCGAGTGGGTTTTCTTTGGGGTCCTCTTGGCAAACTCTGCCGGGATGGAACAAGGTGGTGTCCGAGACACCCAGGGAGTGTCAGATTTCGGGCGGCTGCTCGGAGCCCAATGCAGACTATAATAATCTTCTTTTAAAAAATGGACAAGTTACTTTTCTGGACCATAATTTCCAGGGCCCATGAGCCAGCAAGCTTTTTCTGGGCATCGTGGTTCAAATACTGTATATACTCAAATATAAGCCTAGTTTTTCAGCCCTAATTTTGGGCTGAAAAAAGGGGTCCTCAACTTATATTCAGGTCAATACTTTTAGCCACTGAGGCAAGTGCTTGAGTCGGTGGCTAAAAGTCATTTTAAACACTGCTCACCGCTTCTCCTGACCCCCCCCCCCTCTGCATCACAGGGGAGCGGTGTGCGATGTTTAAAATGACCCAAGCACTTGCATCATTGCCTAAAAGTCATTTTAAACATCACACACCACTCCCCCAGCTCACAAAGGAGGAGCTGCCAGGCCCTGCTGCATTTCCCACCCTAGACTTATACTCGAGTTAATACATTTCCCCAGTTTTGGGGGGTTAAATTAGGGGCCTCGACTTATACTCGGGTCGACTTATACTCGAGTATATACGGGGTAAGTGATTCCCCCCCCCCCTTGAAAAACTCCACTGAAATGAGAACACTCCTTGCTTGTTTCCAGGTCTTAAGTAATTAAAAATATATATAGCTTGATGAGTCACCAGTAAACCTGTGAGGTAGTCCAGGTGAGGAGAAGGGGTGGGCGGGAGAAAATATATGGATAATAATAACAATGATAATGATAATGGTGCTCTTTCCAGATTGCATTGCTTAGAATGCAGATCTTGTTGGAGCCTTCAGCGAAGGCCATTTTACTGGGGAATTATTACAACACTGTTTTCTTTCTCCTGCTCTAATTAAATTTGGTATTTTAACCAATTTAGCCACATGCCACATTTCCAACATCCCGTCTCCAGCTGCTCGAGGTTTGGACAATTTTCATTTCGTCTCTCTTTCCTCCCTAAGCTGCCGTCAACAGATTTCCTATTAATTCCATATCCCATTTCCTCACCTAGGTTTTCGAACAGCAGAACAAAATTACAAGGGGATAGAAAGATAATTGGTATCCTGCCTTGTCATAAACGATGTTTAAATTAGCATTCTGATATTCCACTAGCACTTTATCCTCAGTTGCCGACAATGGATAAAACTGGTAGTAGCAAAAGTCTGTTCGTAACCATCCTCTCCTGATGTGTACGTGCAGCAAACTGCCTCACCACCCTAGCTTTTCTGGATTTGATCCCCCCGCCTTTGGCCAACAATATCCAACCTCTGGTTAGATTTCTGTTCTTATGGAGAGAAGTATGGTGGCTTTTGCCCTTTTTAGACAAAGAAGCATTTTTTTAAAAAAGTCTTTTTACTTAACAGAACTCCATATTGGCTGCCACTTGTAACTCAGAAGTTCAATGTCTCGAAAGAATAATATCCATCAGCTCCTCCTTAACAATCATCACATACCATCAGGTCTAGTCTCATTGTTGGAGTTTTCTATGTAGAGAACATTCAGATGGGTTTGACCATTCCCTGGTAAACAAGGATAAAGTTCTACTTTTGGGAAATTGGTGTGGTCTAAAAATGCAATCAAATCAATCAATCAATCAATCAATCAATCAATCAATCAATCAATCAATCAATCAATACTTGTAAATAAAGCTTGCCTCAACTTCCAGATATGAATTACAAATCAGGACAAACTATCCTGCATATTAGGAGAGGTGAGAATACCCCCTAACCATGATGATTGAACATTTCCAGAAGTTAAGAAATACTGACTTGTAATGATAAGGTGTGTGTCCTGTATACTTTATCTTTGTGTCTTTTAGAATTGTATACTCCAGTAATTCTTCAGCTCCAAATCACAATGGACATTAACTGCCTACAAATTTGGAATGAAACACTGTGATAGTCTGGCCTCGTGCTGTTTAGGACTCCAAAGAACAAAGCCAAACACTGTAAACATAAAAGCCATATGATAACCATAGATGCTTACAAGAGTAGAGTGGGAAATAACCTGGATAAGCAACTCCCAAGAAAAGTTTTGCTACTGCATTCTGACATGACAGCACTTCCAGGGTGTCTTTGAGGGCAGTCCCGCATGTACTCCCTTGCAGCAATCTAGCCAGAATGTACATTCTTTCTTCCATCTCCCCTCCACCGCTGGGCATGTCATTCCCTTGCAGCCATGTTCTGCAACTCTTAATTTCTACTGGAAAAGCTTCCTGCTTTGCCCTGTTAATGAATAAATGGTGCTGCAGTGCAGGGGGGGGGAGGGTTTGGAGAAGGAGAGAAAGTTTTGCATTTTAGATAAGTTGAAGAAAATTGCTTGAGGCAAGGAAGGAAAAGTGAACTTCGTGGTGGCACAAACTCCTCTGTCCCCAGTGAGACAAAAGCTAAATTAGTTCCGAGATCCTTTCCCTCACTGGTGGTGTTGCAACAGACACACATTCCTTCTTTCTTAGTTTGAGTGTTGGCTGCAGGGAGGGGAAACCGGCTTAAGGAGTCAAGGGGGCTGAATGGGAGAGAATGTAGGAATTCTGCAGCTAAAATTCACACAGGATTCTTGTGCAAAACTGCACGAAACCCATTGTTTTGTGCTTGGAAGGGGGAAAAAAGTTGAGGGGCAAAAATGCTTCTCCACACTCTTCGCTGATGGGTAGGCAGCAACGTGGTAAATCCAGAATTTTGAAAAAAAAAAGGTTGTTTTTTTAGTGATTCCAAGCACCCCAAACCATCTGGGGAAGCAATTCCAGAACATGGCCTAATACCGCCATGTTTCAAAGATGGGGACATTTCGCTTTCTCGCATTTCGCAGACTAAGTCTGATGAAGTAGACACGTTCATGAAAGCTCACATTCAAATAGTTTAGTCTTGAAGGTGCGACATGTTTTGGTTTTGGTTTTGCTTCTTTGGATCTTTCCTGATGTGCTAGGACAGTGACTCCCGGTCAGTGTAGCAAGTGGCTTCTGGGAAATGTAGTCCTCAAAAGTAACGTTCGAAGGCTCTGGGACAGAGTACCTGTGGCACAGCCTGTAAATGTCTCAGACTGAGACTAGTCTGTGTTGGTGCTCTACGCAGATGCTTCCAACTTGGCCCTTGGCTGTTCCTGTTTTCTTTCCCCTGCTTCCTTTACTGAACCTAAAAGTGCATAATAAATATGATCCCTGACCCGAAAGACCAATATGTAACGCTATTAAAAGCAGAGGTTGCTCATTATATACTTGTGAGAAAAACAGCTGCTATTGATTCAATGTTCTTTTTAATATACAAAAACTATTTTTCCCCTCATGTCTTTTAGCAGTCTATTAATTGCTACGGCGTCTGAATCTGCGCTGACCTCAGAGCAGCTCCGAGTCAAGGGGGTCTTAATGCTCCCGTTAATGAGAACAAGGATGAAAAGACAGCGGTCTAATCTCTGCTTAAACTTTAGGGAGGAAAATGCTGCAGTTTGAGGGGAGCAGGGAGGGGGCAGAAATGTAAAATAGAGAGGGGAAAAAAGCCTCCCAAGACTAGGAAGAGGCATTTGAGTTCATGTAGATCACGAGAGAAGTTCTTAAAGTGAAAAGTTTTTGTGTTTTATTTTAAATTATTTGTAATGATTATCAATAGTTTCAAGGACGTCCCAGAATAAGGCAGGATGACCAACCCAGGAATAGAAGAAAAGGAGTTTGGAAATGCAGGGCACTGTATGTGTGGTCATTAGGACAGTCCCTTTCCCGTGGCAAACTCAAGGCCAGCATGACAGTTGCCAAAAGATTGTCTAGGAGGCAATCATTGTGTTCATTGGGTCTGTGGATGTGGGTGTGGATGTACAGTTTACGGGAAGTGTGGGACAAATTTCAAAGAGTATAAAAGGGATACCTTCAGGCAACAGAGCACACACAAGGGAAATCGGACATTCTCCAAAGCAGCAGTGGAACAAAAATACCGTGATTTTTATCGCCCTCAATAAATGACTGGCTGTCCTTTGACAATATAAGCAGGTTTTGCTTAAAGATGTGAAGAAACCTCACTGAATTCTGCATGTTTCCTAAGACACCTCAAGACAGACTGTCAAGAGTTCACTAACTTCCCCACAAGATTTCTTCTCCCGTGTGAAAATGAGACCACGGTGGTGAAGAGAGAGAGAGAGAGAGAGAGAGAGAGAGAGAGAGAGAGAGAGAGA
>JAHTLZ010000252.1:1363241-1396472 GCA_023846285.1 Phrynocephalus versicolor
GAGAGAGAGAGAGAGAGAGAGAGAGAGAGAGAGAGAGAGAGAGAGAGTTGGGGGGCAGAATTGCTCCAGATTTCTCCTATTTGTGCAGAATGCCTCTGTGCTAAAGTAGCACATTTTCCCTTTTGTGATGTAGAACACAAACATTCGCAGCAAGTGCAGAAGGATCAGATGATGGCCCAGATGATGACCCATCCACTGCTTCTAATTTTTAAGCAGTGAAGCGAGGAGGCAGCACTTGCAGTTGTGTTGCATGGTTTGCACGATTCCCCTGATTTGCATGAAAATAGTTCTGGTGAAGGTGAGCACCACTGAGGGTCAATATACCTCCCCCCTCAAGACCTGGAAAGGTTTTAGTTGCTGATTTCCCAGACTGCAAACAGGAGAAGCAACGATTTATAACCCTCCAGCTTTGCTGCCCTGGGATTAGGCGTTGCTCTTTGAGGTAGCCGTGGCAAATGCGATCCAGCTTGTAACAAATGGAATAATTGGATGATTATACATTTCCTCAATGCCAGGACAATAATGGGCACTGCATCGTTTATTTGAAAGCTCTGGTTGAAGCCCAGAAATTGCTGTGGCGGTGTGGGTAATTGCCAGTGTGGGAAAAGGTGAAGCAGGCGGGGAAATTATAGCATAATACCTTTACAAAGGAAACTGAAGGGGAAGCGTGTTGGTGGAAGCAAACCAAAGGGGGAAAGAGAGGATGGAATGGGGAAGAATTCCTCATCCTCAGAGCATGGAGCATTGTGAAGGTGCGCCCGCACGACCCACAAATTTCTTATGACGGGGGACTACTGCAGCAGACAACAGATAGCAGTGTGATCCCTCTTTAATAACTGGGTTTGGTCTTGTGTGAACCTTCCCCAACTTTGGTCTAGAAAAAGCTCTTTGATCTATGCCTTCTTATGAAATCTTTTCGATGATGTCCGCACAGGACGACGTGAAATAGTTTCGTCCCTCTGTCCTGGAACTGACTGCCAAATGGCACAACCCTTGAATATAACTGGGCTCCCAAGGGCAAGGGATGAGGAAGCAAAGAGGACAAGACCACCTCCTCTCCTCTTTTGCCTCCATGCCTGGTCCTCGGGTGGCGTGATGTTGTTCTTGACGTTGTTTGTGCCGTCTGTATACCGCTCATTGACCTGTAGTCATTCTGGGTGGTTCATAACACCAGAAAACACAAACAATACAACAAAGTGCTCCAGATCAAATGGACTAAAATTCAATCGCAAAAATGTGAGCAATACAAAATTAAAAATTACAAGTATCTTAAAATGTAGAGAGGAGGTGGAGAAGAAGAGGAGAGCTAGTTCTGAGTGGGTGGTTCAATGTCTTTTGGGTCCTTCTTAGTTTTCGACAGAAATGCCAAAATTGAGGAGCCCCTGTTCACTCCGACGGCTCTTTAATGCAACCTGGTAGAAAAATCTCTCCTCTAATTATTTATTTGTTTGTATATTTCCTTCCTTCCTTCCTTCCTTCCTTCCTTCCTTCCTTCCTTCCTTCCTTCCTTCCTTCCTTCCTTCCTTCGTTCCTTCCTTCCTTCCTTCCACCCCCTCAAGAGAGTCAGGCACAATGTTGCTCTGGTTGGTTGTTTTCTCCCGTTGTGGTCCTACTGACCCATTTTGCCGTAATCCCTTGATGTCACTCGCAATATAAACGGAGAGATGAAGAGAAGAACCCAGAGAGACTTGACACTGCAAAAAAACACTTTCCCCTTTGCTCAGCTGCAAATTAATTTGACTGCTGTTGTTATGTAAGGGCGGTCTCCTGCCCTCTAATCACATTGCCGGATGGCGAGCTGATAGGAATAACTGAGAAAGGGAGTGGATGGACACGGAAGCAGCTTCTGCAACTGAGGAGTTGAAGGAGCTTAATCCCGGTCTGAGTAACATCTGCAGAAATGACTGGTCCCTGCCCCATGCAGCTGGCTGAACTTAACATGCAGAGAGATCACAAAGGGACTTTTTAAAAAAAATAAATGAAATATATCCCACTTTTCTCTCAAAAATGGGTGTGATGACAACTCCTAGCAAGATTTTTTATGCCTATTACCTTATTATTAGCCCAGCCCTAACAACTCTGCTTACATCCTTCCAATCATATTCAGATATTTCCTTCCCTAATGCTGACATCCGCTTTCAAAGGCTCCAGAGGGGAGGGGAGGAGTCCCGCCAAGATGCTGTGTTTTCGTCTTCCCATGCATGTGTGGGAACAGCCCAGATTCATGTGAGACATCAAAGGCTCCAGTCCTGTTGCTTTGCAGTGGGAGTCGTCCCAGGGGAGCCAGTAAACAAACACCAAGGTGTGAATCAACACAGGGGGCGGCCATTGTTGTTGGTTTCTATTTCAGATCTCTGAGGAATTCCTGGTGCTTTCAGGCGGCTCATTAGAAGACCCCCTCCCACTGCAGATCTTTGCCCTGTGATTACATTTGTGAAGGAAGTGAGAAGACACACTTAACACAGATTTGCGACTGAGGCAGCTGGGATCTGGTATATCCTTCTCCAGCATCGAGGCTGCCTGGATCACTAGACAGAGAGAGGCATTTGCTTTAAGTGGCAGATGCTGGGGTGTGTCCCCGACATATCAGAGTCAAGACATATTGAGGATGCCCCCTCTGAACTAGCATCGAGGCTGCCTGGATCACTAGACAGAAAGAGGCATTTGCTTTAAGTGGCAGATGCTGGGGTGTGTCCCCGACATATCAGAGTCAAGACATATTGAGGATGCCCCCTCTGAACTAGCACACTTGCTGCCTTCAGGTGCGCTACAGGAAGGTTCACCAGACACTCCCGTTGGCTTTGGTAGAAGACATAGGGGAGAACATGGTCATTTCCTTTGATTCAGGCGGCAAAATGCATTGGGGCACCCTGACTCTCCTGAGCATCCTGTCGCTACTTCTGAGCAAGTATTTAGAGCTTATGGTCCAGGCCTGGAAGTAAGAACATAAGAACAGCCGCGATGGATTAGGCCAAAGGCCCATCTAGTCCAGCTTCCTGTATCTCACAGTGGCCCCACCAAATGTGTCCCGGAGCGCATGAGATTAGATATCTGTCTCTTCATACCACTCCCCTGCATCTGGCCCTTGTAGTACCCCAGTTTTAAGCCTGGAGATGACACATCTCCCTCATGGTTTGTAACCTGTGATGGACTTCTCCTCCAGGAATCTGTCCAATCCCCTTTTGAAGGCATCCAGGCTAGATGCCATCACCTCCTCTTGTGATTCCTGGAACACAGCGCAGTTACTCAAGGCAGCTCGGGGCTTCTGAATGGATCCCAGTTTGGAAAGGCTTGATAGGTATAAGAAGGTGACAGGAGAACTCTCTGGGCTTTTTGGGTTTTTTTCCACCAAGTCTCCAGGACAAAAGACAAATCCCCAGGTAAAGGTGTCCTAAATGAAGGAGCTTTATATTCATCAGATGTATTTAGCCCCGTCGCCTCTCTCCTCCTCTTCTAAGGTCTGCATCTTAGTTTTCTGGGTATTTAGATTAGAGGTTTTGATGGCCCCCCCAAATGCAGAGGGGTGCGTAGGGACGCATTTCCCACCAAGTCAGGCATGAGCTCTATTGCTCCAGTGTGTGGGTCTCCCATGTCGGACTGGTTGTTACACCTGTGTCTGCTTTGGAGGGTAGGAAGGAGGGAGAGTGAAATGCGTAGGGATAATGCTGAAGATGTCATTTCAAGGACACCGAAATAGTTCTCTTCCTCTCCACTAAAGAAATGCTTTTAGAGCAAATTTGAAAGGGAGTTTGGGATTTTTCTCATAGTATACATTCTTTTGTTCCAAACATTGATGGCACACAGGAAATTAGTGGTTTTGAATGGCTCAACGGGCAATACAGAAAAACCCTCCTAGGGATACACATACAGAAAGCTTTGCAAAGACCTCAAGTCCGAGAATTTCCACAAGTTCCCTTCCTGCTTTTAAGAAGGCCATTGATACCTTGACAGGTACATTTATTATATCAATTAGATACAGTAAGTCACCAGGGGTACTGCAAATGCAATAGTATTGGTGGAAGTAAAGGCAAACAAACATAATAATTGCATTAATAGATGAGAAATGGAATAATTAGGGATGGGATTTTTGGAATTAGCAAACTCCCTGATCCGTTATTCAACAGGAGCACTCCAGGCTGAGTGATGTCACTGGGAGCCATCCACCTGGCAAGAGGCAGAACAGCTCTTTTGCCTGCTAAATTATAAGACTGGGAACATATTCATTCCGAAAAAAAATCACCCTAAGCCATAATAGTGTTGGGTATAAAAGTCATCACTACCGTAGGTGTAAAAGACAAAGGGAATAGGCATAAATACATTAGTGCCGTTGGAAATCAATTTTTGCTCTTGTGAGTCAAATAGCAACTCAAATAATAATTCCAAATGTTCACTTTGCATCACACAGAGGCCGCTCTGGGGCTCGTTCAGTGGAACAGGTGCCCCTGACGGAGGTCCACGGTTCAGATTTTGTTTTCCCTCTTGATAGGGGTGCCCAGTCCTAATTTGATTTAAAGAAGGCCCATGAGAGAAAGGAGATCAGGGACCTGGCCATTATCCTGACTCCAGTTCTAGCAGCACCTCAACACCAGGCTCAGCAGACACAGAGCCCGCCGGATCACAGTCTGGTCCTCCTCAGTGAAATGCCCAGTGGTTATTTTTCAACTGTTAAGAAAAAAATCATTCCTAATTTTGCATACTACAGAGAAGCATATGCAGTTTCACACAGACAAGTCCCCTCTTTTTTGGTGGTGCCTGTCCTCTTTCCTGGCAATATGGAAGTGGTCACTCTCCTTTCCACAGTAAATATTTATGTCGGAAATATTGTGATGGGGGTTCCTGCATGGCAGGAGGTTGGACTGGATGGCCCTTGAGGTCTCGTCCAACTCTATGATTCTATGTTTCTATGATTCTAAGTGACTGTTCCATCCTGCTGGTGGTGGTGGTGCTGGAGGCCATCCTTGGGCTGTGGTCATCCTTGGGCTGAAGCTCTCTTGGCCCCCTCTTTGGCTTGTGCCTTAATCCTACACCACCCCAGCCGGCCCTCTCTCCTCACCACCACCACCACCACCAAGGTGGCTCTTGACCATGGGCCCCTAAGAGATTTTAAGTGCTACTGCTTGCAAAAATGAGTTTCCAAGTTTTTTGCGCTTGCTTTTTTGGCTGTGAAGTGGGGGAAGCGGGTGCTGTGTGCCCTCATGGCTGAGAAAGGGGTGAAATCCTGTTAGATAAATTGCCTTCCTGGAACTGTTCACTCAGCTCTAATTTACATACATTTTTGTTGGTTTTGCACTGCCGCTGGCTGGAATGCTTTTTTTCCCCCCTCCTGAAAGATTTAGTAGGCACTAGACAACTCTCTGTCCGTCCGTCCGTCCCTCCTCTTTTTTTTCCATTTTCTCCATTCCAATGGGCTGCTATAAAAGGAACCGCCTGACAAGCGCACACCTGGCGGGGCCAAGCCACCCAGACTAATTTTTCTGTTGAGCCTCACTTCAAGCCCGCATTCAGTGGGGGTGCAAGTCAGCTCCGCGGTCGGCATCTCTCCTGCCGATAATGAAACAATTACTGGTGGATGAGGAGCAAATCAGATTAAAATAGGGAGACCTGGAAACAAGGCTGGTGGTGGGTTGGCTGAGGGTGGCCGGTGTATCTCAGAGGGATACTGGGAGTTCTCTGGGCTTGTGGAGGGTTTGGGTTCAGGTCCCTTCTCAGGCCATTGTACAGATGAGCAGGGATGTGATGCATTAAAGCAGGCATGTCCAAACTTTGGCCCTCCAGATGTTTTGGACCACAACTCCCACAGTCCTTTGCCATTGGCAATCTAAGCTTAGAATTCTGGGAGCTGTGGTCCAAAATACCAGGAGGGCCGAAGTTTGGACATGCCTGCATTAAAGCAAGTGTTCTGCAGAGCTTTTTTTTTCCAAGCTGGCCAACATGGATTAACATGGCTCCTCAAGTGTGTGTGTGTGTGTGTGTGTGTGTGTGTGCAGGAGGCCATGTGAGGTGGAAACGAGCCACTGAATAGCATACTATATGGAGCTGTGGAAATCAACTTACCGTTTGAAGACTGTAGGAGAGCAGTAACCCTTTGGAAGATCCTGTCATGGGGATATTATATTATGTAGGAAGCTATATAAGAGCCTTCGGATCAAAGGTGTTTTAGGACCAGGACTCAAAAGACGGTAGTGGGGACTATGGTATCATCTGTCACCCTAACACACCACTTTCGGTTTCCATGTTGCCTCTGAACTTTAGAGCTGCAATCTGAGCTGCCAATAGCATCATCCCTGGCCAGTAGCCATGCTGGCTGGACATGGTTGGAATCATTGTGCAGAAGGATACATTCCCTTTAATGTGTAATTTGACTAGGTGTTATAGAGGGAACAATGGTATGACTTGGTCCTTTCCAATCCTTCTTCCACCAAAACAAAAGCACATCATGGTTCAGGAAACTACGCTATGGCATTTCACGGGATATCAAAAGGATTTAATAGGGAAGCCAGATTTGGTTGCATGTTGGCCTGAGTGTCATCTTTAAAATTATCCCTTCTTTTAAAACCAGAAATGTACTGTTGCGAATCATAGGTGTCTCCTGTGATTTCTAATTGTTTGCTCTCATCCCGAGGAGAGGCAGACAATGAAAGTGATGGGCTGTTAATAAGGCCATCCAGCATTGCACTTCAGCATGGCTTGGGTGGCAGCAGCTACCGGCTAAGATAACAGCCAATGAGGGGGAGCCTGAGAAGGGTATCTGTTTCCTATGATAAAATCCTCACTGTGGTTGTAAGTGGGCTCCCCTCCCACTTCCCTTTTTGAATGGGATGAGAGGAAACAGGTACCTGAAATAGCAATTACTCAGAGAATATACTTGAACTCCGCTGTATGGTAGCCCAGTTAACGAGAGGTGGATTCTCTGTCATTAGCAGGGAGAGAGCTCTAGAAATACTTGCTCCGGCGCTAGCTCATTAAATAGGCTGAGTTTAAAACCATGTAAAATTTGCAAGCCTTGAGCCACTTAATCAGCCGCCCTGGTGCCAAAGGAGAAGAGATTCTGAGCCAACCTCACACTCAATGGATGGCGCATTACGGAAGTCCTGAGGAGAAGTTCAAACCTTGCAGCTGATAGCCAGTTGGTGTTGGCGTGCCATTCCCACCGTTTCAATGGTCATGCTGGTTGAGGACAATGGGAGTTGTAGACCCCCCCCCAATGTCTAGGGCAGTGGTTTCTAAGCTCGGATCCCTGGGTGTTCTTGGACTACAACTCCCAGAAGCCTTC
This sequence comes from Phrynocephalus versicolor, assembly GCA_023846285.1. Lineage (NCBI taxonomy): Eukaryota > Metazoa > Chordata > Lepidosauria > Squamata > Agamidae > Phrynocephalus > Phrynocephalus versicolor. The sequence goes on from JAHTLZ010000252.1 coordinate 1,370,515, forward strand.
ACCAAAGCTCATCATTCCGGGGAAACCACCTGGCCAAATTAGAAGTGACTTTCCCAATGGGTCAAGCATCTGCACCTGAGCTCTGGTTGGGACTTGAGTGGCTCCTTTGGCCTCTGGCTGAGGGATTATGTTGGGCACCCAGTCTCTTCTGGTCTTAGACTTGCCTTACTATGCTTCTTGACTCCCTGGTTAGGTTGACCTCCTAGCTGAGTATGGCATCTGGGATGACTTGACTCACCTCTGTGACCTTTGCTTTATATTGCCCTTGGTTTTCTGTTATCACCCTGTTTGCCAGACCTCGGTTTTGCCTCTCGTCCCTGATTCTGGCGGTCCTCAGCCTGTTGGTTTCTTTGGTTTGGCCGGCTAGCTTTAAACCTCTTGTGCACAGAGGGCACCACTCGAGCCTTGTGAGCAGCCACACTCAGAGAACAAACCTGGTATTATAGAAAGCAGAAGTCTTTGGAAGCCAGCGAGCTCACCCAGTAGTTTCCTGTAGTACTTGTGCCATGTTTGTCATTTTGACAGAGCGTGTACAGAACTACATTTGCTGCAAGTGCAAACTGGTTGCGCTTTTGGAAGAGAAGGTCCAGCAGCTAGAAGCTCGCATATCGGACCAGCAACACATTGAGGAGCTTGAGAGGTTCCTGGACAGAGCTGAACAGACTATCCAGGTCCAAGAAGAGACAGGGCACACTTCTGAGGAGGAAGTCACTGCCCCAACTCAGGAGGTAGATGGGTGGAGGAATGTGACTCAAAGGAGTAGAAGGCCAAGGGATCGCTCAGAGAGTCTCATATTGCACAATCAATTTGAGGCTCTTTCCCTCAGCACACCTCATGAGGCACACATAGAGGAAGAATTGGTTCCACCGGAAGATCTCTCCCTCATCACTATTGATGAGACACAAGAACAGGTACATGTAGATGAACAGGCTGCAGGAGAGAAGCTTCTTGTACTAGGGGATTCTATAATTAGAAATACAGAGGGATGGATTTGTGACGAGCATGATAACCGGATGGTCACTTGCCTGCCAGGTGCAAAGGTTGCAGACATCACGAGAAATATAGATAGCTTGTTAGAGAGAACTGGGAAGGAGCCAGTGGTCATGGTACATGTTGGTACCAATGACGTTGGGAAGGCAAAGCGGTCAGTCTTGGAAGCCAAATTCAGGTTGTTAGGCAGAAGATTGAAGTCCCGGGCTTCCAAGGTAGCATTTTCAGAGGTGCTACCTGTTCCTCGTGCAGGACCCGCCAGGCAGGCAGAACTCAGAAGCCTCAATGCGTGGATGAGGCGATGGTGTCGAGAGGAGGGCTTTAGATTTGTCAGGAACTGGAGAACATTTTGGGACAAGCCAAACCTGTTCAGGAGGGATGGGTTGCACTTGAATCAGGATGGGACCAGATTGCTGGCACTCAACCTCAAAAGGGCAGCAGAGCAGCTTTTAAACTAATAACTGGGGGAAAGCCGACAGGAGCTGAGTGGCATCCGGTTCGGAACACATCATCCTCGGGGAATGAGGTTGAAGAAGGTAGAGAATCACATAGAGATGGCGTAGCAGGTATTAGCACTGGGAGAATAACGGAATATGACAGTTTGTCTACTGATAATAAAAGCTGTGCGGGAGAAAGAACAAGGCAGCAGCTGTTGTTGCGGGACCCACTGTACAGGTGCTTCTATGCCAATGCTCGAAGCCTCCGAGCAAAGATGGGAGAACTTGAACATTTAGCAGCTAGGGATAACATAGATATAATAGCCATAACAGAAACCTGGTGGAATGTGGAGAACCAGTGGGATACAGCAATCCCAGGCTATAAACTCTATAGAAGGGATAGAGAGGGGCGGGTTGGAGGAGGAGTGGCCATCTATGTCAAAGAAGGGGTAAAATCCAGCAGAATGGAGATGGACAGAGGGTCTGACTCCACCATAGAATCACTGTGGGTTAAACTACCAGGTCCAAGGAGTGATGTGATCGTTGGAGTATTCTATCGTCCACCAGATCAAAACCTTGAGGGGGACCTTGAAATGAGGAGAGAAATCATGGAGGTGGCTAAGAGGGATAGGATAGTAATCATGGGGGACTTCAATTATCCCCACATTGACTGGGCCAATGCGAGCTCCGGGCAAGAAAGAGAAATTGGGTTTCTTGACTTGCTGAATGACTGTGCCTTAGAGCAACTTGTCATGGAGCCCACCCGAGAACAGGCAACTCTGGATCTAATATTGTGTGATACTCAGGACCTGGTCAGGGGTGTGAATGTCACTGAGCCTCTGGGGAACAGTGACCATGCTGCAATTACCTTTGCCATGCATGTCGGAGGAAGAGTGTCAACCAAATCAGACATAAAAACCCTTGATTTTCGAAGGGCAAACTTCCCTCAGATGAGGAAAATAGTTAGAGAGAAACTGAAGGGGAAGGTTAAAAGAATCCAATCTCTTCAGAGTGCATGGAGCCTGTTCAAAACAACAATAATAGAGGCCCAGCACAAGTGCATACCACAAAGAAAGAAGAGCTCATTTAAGTCCAAGAGGGCACCGGCATGGTTAACGAGTGGAGTTAGAGAGGCTCTAAAGCACAAGGAGAGGTCCTTCTGTAAATGGAAATCCTCCCCAAATGAGGATAATAAAAAGGAACACAAACTCTGGCAAAAGAAATGTAAGAAGATGATAAGGGAGGCAAAGAAAGACTTTGAGGAACGAATGGCTAGCAATATAAAGGGTAATAATAAAAGCTTCTTTAAATATGTTAGAAGTAGAAAACCTGCCAGAGAACCAGTTGGCCCTCTGGATGGTGAGGGAGGAAAAGGGGAGGTTAAGGAAGACTTGGACATTGCAGAGAAATTGAATGAGTTCTTTGCGTCTGTCTTCACGACAGAGGACCTTGAGCGGATTCCGCTGCCTCAGCCGCCCCTCTTGACTAAAGAATTAAATCAAATACAGGTTAAAAGAGAGGAGGTTTTAGGACTAATTGATAAATTGAGGATTAACAAGTCACCGGGCCCAGATGGCATCCACCCAAGGGTTATTAGGGAACTGAGAAATGAAATTGCAGATCTCTTAACGGTTATATGCAACTTGTCTCTTAAAACGGCCACAGTGCCGGGGGACTGGAGGATAGCAGATGTCACACCAATTTTTAAAAAAGGAAGGAGGGGGGACCCGGGAAACTACAGGCCGGTTAGCCTTACATCTGTCCCAGGGAAGATGGTGGAAAGCCTCATCCAAGAGAAAATCTTAAAACACATAAAAGAACAAACCTTGCTGAGAGAAAATCAGCATGGCTTCTGTAAGGGTAAATCTTGTCTGACAAACCTCTTAGAATTTTTTGAAAAGGTCAACAGGCACGTGGATTTGGGTGAACCGGTTGATATAGTCTATCTGGATTTTCAAAAAGCTTTTGACACAGTCCCTCACCAAAGGCTGCTGAGAAAATTGCACAGTCAGGGGATAAGAGGGCAGGTCCTCTTATGGATTGAGAACTGGTTGAAATCCCGGAAACAAAGAGTAGGTGTCAATGGGAAATTTTCGCAATGGAGAGAAGTGAAAAGCGGTGTGCCCCAGGGCTCTGTCCTGGGACCGGTGCTTTTCAATCTGTTCATAAATGACCTGGAGACAGGGATAAACAGTGAGGTGGCCAAGTTTGCAGATGACACAAAACTTTTCCGTGTGGTAAATACCAGAGAAGATTGTGAAGAGCTCCAGAAGGATCTCTCCAAACTTGGGGAGTGGGCTGAGAAATGGCAAATGCGTTTTAATGTAACCAAATGTAAAGTAATGCATATTGGGGCAAAAAACCCAAACTTCGTTTATCAACTCATGGGCTCTGAGTTATCCGTGACGGATCAGGAAAGAGATCTTGGTGTGTTGGTGGACAGCTCCATGAAGGTGTCTCCCCAATGTGTGGCAGCCGTGAAGAAGGCCAATTCCATGCTAGGGATTATCAAAAAGGGGATTGAAAATAAAACAGCCAACATTATAATGCCATTATACAAAACAATAGTAAGGCCCCACCTGGAGTATTGTGTACAATTCTGGTCACCGCATCTCAAGAAAGACATAGTGGAACTGGAAAAGGTGCAGAAGAGAGCGACTAAAATGATTACCGGGCTGGAGCACCTCCCTTATGAAGAAAGGCTAAAACATTTGGGCCTCTTTAGTCTGGAAAAAAGGCGCTTGAGGGGGGATATGATTGAGACGTACAAAATAATGCAGGGTATGAGTAAAGTGGATAGAGGGAAGCTCTTCTCTCTCTCCCAAAATACCAGAACTAGGGGACATACACTCAAATTGAGGGCTGGGAGAGTAAGAACAGACAAAAGAAAATATTTTTTCACCCAGCGCGTTGTAAGTCTATGGAACTCCCTGCCACAGGATGTGGTGATGGCATCTGGCCTGGATGCCTTCAAAAGGGGATTGGACAGATTCCTGGAGGAAAAGTCCATCACAGGTTACAAACCATGATGGAGATGTGGAGTCTTCAGGCTTTAAACCGGGTTACTTCAAGGGCCAGATGCAGGGGAGTGGTATCAGGAGACAGATATCTAGTCTCATGCACTCCCAAACGCACCTGGTGGGGCCGCTGTGAGATACAGGAAGCTGGACTAGATGGGCCTTTGGCCTGATCCAGCATGGCTCTTCTTATGTTCTTATGTTCTTATAATATGCCACACATCTGAAAGTTGAAATGAGAAACTGGGGGCAGGAATTATTTGAATAATACCTATTATATGGAGAGCCTTCGCTTCCATTGCCTGGTTCCTCCACCCCTCTAAAGATTAATCGTGCCTCTGAATTATCTGATCTGTGGGAAGAAAAAGGAAGACACACTTGCCTTCCTTGCTGAATAAGCCTTGGTTTGCCTATCGTAACCTCTGTGATTTGGCAGTTAGCACAGAACAAATATTTTGACATGTTTCATAAGCTGCCAAGAATTATCTGACGTTGGGAAAAAGGGAGGGCCACAAATGGAAGAGGCGGAGAAGATCCACGAGTTAAAGAAAAATGAGTTTATGTATGAAAGTTATTAGTGCTAAAAAAATCTCTTTTAGATTGGGGTTAATTATAAGAGGATGCAGCAGTATAATTAGTGTTCTTTCAGTGGAGGATTGTAGGTTCTCCTGAATGCCCCTTTTTATTGCATTCTTACCTTCTTTAATTTCCTCTCTGTGCTTTTTTGATTATCCATGCCATGACCTCAGGGTTCCACATTTTGTAATGCAACGCAACTGACATTTTTCCCTAACTCATATAACAGGTGGGAGTCTTCTCCCTTAAAGGGAGCGTTAACCTCAAATATTTTTGAAGGAAAAAAAATACAATTTGGAAAAGCTCTTCCAAAACTCTGGGTATCTATCTTTTCCGTTCCTTTTCATGCAGGTTGGAAAAGTTCATTCTCATATTATAATCTGTTCCCCCCGCAACACAATAAAATAATAATATGGGTCCTCCTCCTCCATTTTTTCCCTGCACGGCATGATCCTAGGCTGATCACAAATTGCACAATGAAAGTTGTGCAATCAAAGTTCAAGAACTTGGGATCCCAGCTGTTCTTGGATTACAAGTTTCCAAATTCCAAGTTCGCACATCTGATCAATGGGACCGTTGGGGTTTGTAATTCAAGAACATTTGGGTCTTGTTCCAATCCAGCAAGGGCTTTGGGGGAAAAAGCAGTGTCGTCATCTTGTAAATGGAAAGGTATTGGTAGGGGAGACCAGACAGTAATCTCCGTGAAGAGAAATGGCTACTGAGTGTGCAACTACAAGACATTCCTATCCCAGTTACCTGGTCCCTGTTCTTTCTTGGGATGCCAGGAATCCAATTGGGCCCAGCTGTAAGTGAAGCAAATGTCTGGCCAGTGACCTCTGTACACTCTCCCTCCAGTGGTTCCCCCAGTGAGCTCTTTCAGCATCAACTTCAGCCACTCAGAGGTTTACCTTGATCCGGCGGCATGGGCTTCACATCAGGATCAGCGGAGTCATGGCATGCTTAGTGCTCCCTTGGCCGGCTTTTTTCAAACCAAGGAGCTGTTTCTCTGCTCCCGTCTCCATCCAAGCCACGGGACGAAAGGGGCATGTGAACACATTTCCCCTTTTCCTTCTCCTCTTTGAGACAACCGCCAGCCGCCTTCAAGATCACCAAGTTTCCCCTCCAGTTAATTAGCATTTGGATATTTTAATGGAAAGGTCACTTGGTTTCTTGCCTCACCAACTCAATCTCCATGAGTGATTATTTATCTTCGTTCTGTGGGTACATCTCAAATGCCACCATCCAGTTGAAATGAGGAGTCCCTGTGTTCACTGTTTGTCTCTTCTGAGTTCTTTGTCCATGCTGTGTATGATTTTATGAACTTCAATCAGGTCACCTCTTAGGCGCCGTCGTTCAAGAGTGAAGAGGCCCAGCCATTGCAGCATCAGATAGTAAGGAAGGTGTTCCAGTCCCCAGATCATTCTGGTTGCCCTCCTCTGCACTTTTTCCATTTTCATGATATCTTTCTGGAGGTAGGGTGACCAGAATGGAACACAATACTCCAGGTGGGGCCTCCCCATTGCATTATCAAGAGGCAAAAGGACACTTGCTGACTTACTTGCTGAACTTTTGGGGCAATCCTAGTGATTTCTATCCCTCTCACAGGTCCAGCACTTTGTCAGAGTAAAATGTGAAGTGTGTCAGTGGGTCCCACAAAATCAGTCACCACTCCCATTTCCTGGGTACATCTCTGCAGGCCAAACCTTTATTTTGCACTCGTCCTAAGGCAAAGACTTTTCTCCATGATCCATGTCTGGATGTATTTGTGAGGTCTTCTATGCAATACTCTTAATGACCCACAGTGAAGGTTTGCCCTGTCACCCCACAATAACTGCTTAATGTTCTTTAACCACCCTTGGTGATGTCTCTATTGCATTTCACAGCCGCCTCTCCCCATGCCTCCTTTCGCATGGGTGTAAATATCTGTCTGTTTTAGCGATGCTCCATATGTGCATCTGAAGAAGCACAAAAGCCACCTGTGAGGGCTTGGTTGGAGCTGACAGAAACCTTCACCAGCTCACTTCCAAAAACCAATCCCTGCTGTTGCAAAGGCTGTGCCAAAACTCTACTCCTTCCCCATCAACAAATACCTGGCATCTTGATCAGTGCCTGTTGAGGAGTGCAGGCCTTCTCCCCCCCCCCCTTCAACTGACAGGCTGGCGTCCCTCATCTTCCTCCTCTTCTTCCCTGGAACTTGGTTGCTGAGGCTTGACATCGGTTGGGCCCTGACAGCCTCACAAAAGCTGTCAAAGCTTCTGTGTCCACGCCATCAGGACCGAGACGTTGCTATTAATGTGTGTCCGCTGGCGAAAGGTGCTGCTCCACTGTCTAGTCTCTGCTTAAAATTCTGAAGGTGGGCCTCAATGTGCTTGCAAAGAGTCAATCAAAGCACAGGCTGGGTTCTCACAACCGTCAAAACTTCTGTGTTTTGGCGGAGGGGCGGCCTTGAGATTTCTAAAAGAGCCAGTATCTCCCAGAGAGTTTGCAAAGCCAGAGAGTTTGCAAAGCTCCCATCAGCCTCTAAACACCCCAGCCTGGCTGGGGGCTGGGGAAGAAGGGTCCGTTTCATCCTAATCTTTTTTTCAATCGGAATTTCAAGCCATTTACCCCGTTACTGTAACTCTAAGGTACCTTTTCTACATCTAGGTGTCTTAGGTGTTAGACAGTACACCTGAAAAGTTACTAATAGTCATCGCATTCCTTGCTAAAAAAGCAATTAGCTACAGGACTAGATGGCCCTTGAGGTATCCTCCAACTCTATGGTTCTAGGTAGTGATTTTATTTATTTATTTATTTATTTATTTATTTATTTATTTATACTATTTCTATCCCGCCTTTCTCCCTGAAAGGCCCCAAGGGAGCACTGGAAGTTATGGCTTCATGCTTCCAAGTTCTGCCACGTGTCGGTGGGTTGGTTTGTTTATCTTTTGTTCCGTTAACAGAGGAAAACTTTCCCTCCACCACAGTCTCCCTCCTGAGCAGAGAGAGCAGTCCTCCTTCAATTTCTCACTTGATCCTCAAGATTTTTTTCTCCTTCTCTCCAACAAACATGATAAGCAGATTGGAAAATATAAAGGCCTGGCATTTCCTTCTTCCATGCAACTGGTTGAACTCTTTTTCTGCCCTCTTTGCTTGCAATTCTCATTCAAGAGTGCTACGATCCCGAATGCAAACCCCACCTGACTCTCGGCATGCCCCAGCGGACTTTTCAGTGGAGATGCTCTTGACAGTTTCTCCGGCTTAATGGCTGTGTACATATCCGTGCTCATTAATTATTGCTCTTTTTGAGGAGTGTGTGTGGGGTGTGTGGAATATATGGAGAGGCTTTAAGGGTGTAGGCTTGCAACCTTGGAAGGCAGGGTTCTGTACCTCCCTGTTCCTGGCTGCTTACTGTAGCTTAGTGATGGATCATGTCCAAAACCAGGAAGCCGGGAGCATTTTTTCCTCCCCCTCCCCACAACCCCAAAGTCCATCTGATGCAGCCCACTGCCTTAACAGCCTTCCCTTGGCAGGCCTCCCGCCCACCTTATCGCTCTCTGGAGTTTGTAAGCAGTCAGCCGAGAGAGCGCTGGAGTGCAGCCACCGAAAAGGCTTGTGGCCTTTGACCTTCAGCACTTCTTTCCCCCCCCTGTCCCTGTTCCACCCCCCATACATACACCAACGCCTTCCCTTTCCACTTCCAGAGCTGGTCTTCAGAATCCAACGAGCACCCTGCAGCTCTGTTGGGCTCCCTTCATCAGGCAGTCTCTTTTCACTGACTCTTGGGAAATATCGGATACCGGTTCAATTCCTCTACCATTTTTTCTCCAAATGTGTGGCGTATCCTCACCCCCTTTTCTCCATGTTAAGGGCGTTGCAGGGCCCTTCTTCTGCTCTTCTTTTCCCTTCGATAACGGGGAGGGGGTGAGTTGGCACTGGGTGGCAAAGGGTGTTTCACGTGCCAGGGGAGAACCTCCCCCCCCCCCCGGCAGTGTCTGTCTCTCTGTAGCTGCTGTCTCAGTGCACACCCTTCGCTTCCTCCTGGGAACTCGGGGTGGCCAAAGGTCTGCATAAAAAATGGATGGTGAAAACCCTCAAGAGGCAACTCTACAAGGCTGCCACGTTAAGGAGTGCCATCTCTCTCCCACTCACCCCCCCCCGCCCCATGGTCTCCTGGATTTCTGCAAACAGATTTTATGCAAATCTGGTGTTCCCAGAGAGAAGCAAAACACATGTGAGCCCAGTTAGAATGGCTGAGGGGTACGCAAAAAGAGGGCGCAAAAGCCCCCCCACCATGTTTTTGATCTTTAGACGTCAGTGCCACAAAGCACTAGCCCTTGTCCTCTTGCCTCCGTTGCTACAAGTGGGTTCTTTGCACAATTTAAGCAAATTTGCACACACGCCAGTCGCTCTCCTTCGAATCCTCATCTCAAGACAGCCACAAGTATTTTGCTCTTTAGGAGAGGGAGAGAAACCCTTTCATGGCTCCTTTCCATCAGGTTTGACGATGACGCGAGGGATGGTCTGATGGCCTTGCATTTCCATTTCATTGAGATCTTCCCCTTGTTTAAAGAACTACTACAATACTACAGAATATTTGAACAGTGGCCTATAATTATATGATCATTATATAACTTGAATGGGATGCTACCCATCTCTCCAAACTTAAACAGCAACTTTGCAACAGCAGAGTATCATTTGCAATTATTCTCTTCGCTCAACCCCGGTTATGGCTCATTTGCTTCCCAGTGAGTAGTTCCCCCATTTGCAGTTGCTCTTTGAGGTGTTTTGGTGCAACTCAGCAAGGTTTTGACAAGCATCCCGTTAGTGCGGGAGGCGTTCGAAAGCTGCCCCTAAAAGCTTTGTACCTCCCGAGAACAAGAAGTTCTGAGCCTGTCTCCCTCCGACTTTGCAGACTTTTTAGCTTTCTCGAAAGAACAAAACAACTTTGTTCCAGGGCTCGCTGAAGCAACAAAAGTCTTCGACAGGGGTTTAAATTCTCTGCCTTCAACAAACAGTCATAGATCTTGCGGATGTTGGCGTTTATGTGCCGCACTCTGGCAGATTTCCGAAAGATGCTGCAACTATGAGATGAGTTTGTCTGGATCTGTGTTAGATATTTATCCTCTTGGTTGTTTGCTTTCTGGTGGACTGACGTCTAAAGGTGACCTCCAAAAATCAAGAGCTATGAAAGTCACAGGATTTCTTTACATGGAAATGCATGCATGGATGAAAAACCAACCACCACAAAACCCTCCTTTCTATAAGGCCTCAGAGGCATGAAACCCAACAGGTAGTACGTTGATGTACATGGCCCCAACAATGGACCCACAGGGGGCATTGGCTTTCATGTCATGACCCTTTCAAGAGAGAACATTTCATGTCCACAGGGAAACCTTTCCTTCCTGCTCTTTAGGGAATGTGGCACAAATTCCTTTGTCAGGTCAATGGAAATAGCAGGACATTTGTATATGGGACAATGTTCCCTAATATATCAGACTGGATATCTCTGATGATTGCAGGGCACAAGACAAAGTGGTTGCTAAGCTAAGATACTGGGGAAAGCAAGGGATAGGCAGCATTGGAAGGTTACAGGCCGCAACACAGAGATGGTTCCATCAGGAGCTGCCCAGCTCAAGGTATGGGCACCATAAAAAAAAGGTCATGTCTGACTCTAGGGGCGGTGCTCATCTCCGTATTCAAGCTGAAGAACCAGTGTTGTGCAAGTCAATGGCCACGTGGCCGGCATGGCTGCAAGGAAACACTGTTTTACCTTCCCACTTTTTATGGTGGTACCTATTTATCTACTTGCATTTACAGGCTTTCAGACTACTAGGTTGGCAGGAGCTGAGGTTATCAGCAGGAGCTCACTCTGCTGCGTGGCACCTGGGATTCGAACTGCCCAGCTGCCGACTTTGCAGCCAACTAGCTTTCCTATTTATGCGTGTATTTATTTTAGAGTTGGGTTAGAGCCCATAAAATCTGGATAGCATCCTGTTGGGAAAAGCTGCTCTAACCCTCTTTTCCCCTAACCTGGCACTCTTCAAATGCACCCGCAACCATTGCCTATGCTGCCAGGGGTTTATGGGAATTGGAGTGGTTTTGGTTGTGAGTCTTCCCAGAGGTGGCCATGTGCTTATTAACAATGCCGATTTTCAGTGGCTGAAGGTGCATCTTCCTCATCCAACAGAGAATATCATCTGTTCTCTCCTTGAAGCCGTTCAGATATCTGAAGAGGTCTCTCAAGTCACATCTTGGCTATTCTCCTCCAGAGGTGCCCACGTCCTTCAGTCCTTCCTTGCTTGACTTGATTTCTAGAACCTTTTCTGAGCAAATGCCAATTCATTATGATTGTTCTGAAATGATGGTGCCCTGAAGGTGGGCACAGCATGCCCTGTGAATTCTGACCAATGCAAAATAGAGGGGTTCCTCCATGATGTCCCACGATCTGGGCAACACACCTCTATCGATGCAGCCCAGAACTGCAGCCTGGTCCTCCTCTCCTCCTTCGGTCCCACTTTAAAGGCTCCTTGCTTGTTTGTATAAAGTCAACCAAAGTAGAAGCGAATATCACACCTTTGTCCATGAATCAAAGAGCAAGCGGGGCTGGCTCGGTGGATTAATTCCCCCCAGGAAGTCGTACATTTTACAGCCAAGTAGCTCCGCATGTACGTATCTGGCGCAGGCAAAATGAATTGTTCCCATTAGGGCAAACTTTCCTCTGAAGGAGGCTCTGTTCTCTGAATGTCACCGGGAAGAAAATGTCCACAGCTTGTTCAGAGGGCGTCCGCGCCTCGTTGTGGCAATATTTTACTGTCACCGTAGCAGCTTACATAAAATGATGAGTTGCAGGGGGATGAAAAGTTTTCAGTCTGAAAATGGATCAGGCAGTGGAGGAGGAGAAAGAGGAGGAGGAGGAGGAGGCACCTGGTTTTGTAAGGAGTAAAAACAATCTAGGATCCAGGCATCTGCCAACATGCTGTCCTTCCCAGCCTCTTTGGTGAACCAAATTGAGGTAGTTTTAAATGCCCCTCTCTTATTAAGTCTTTGCTACTGTGTTCAGGTGGTCATTGGGATAGCCATTGAATTCAGCAGGTGTTACTACATCTTGTGGCTATGAATTCCACATATCAGAGAGAGGGGAGCTTGGGAATTATTTCCATACTATATGAAGATGGCTTCTCTGAGAGTTGTTTCTATCTACCCCAGCAACAACCAGTTGGGAGAAGGTGTTTAAGAAATGTGGGATTTTCTAAGGAAAACCCGCTCTCATTCACAGTCAAATTTTCTTATGGAGTTCTCCTGCCCCCACCCTGCTGGCACCAGTCTTAAATTCTTCGGTTTCTGGATCCTGTGTTGTCCTTCATCCTTGCAACCTCTGATATAATTTATTCCCCCTTGTAGTGAACTGGGAGCATTAGTGTCCATTAATACACTTCCCCCCCTTCTAGTATGAAGTGACCAAAATGACTCAGAGCACTTGCCGTAATATGCGCTGATGAACATTAATTGCTTTCCTGTCCTGAGCAAGGGCACGGCGTCGCCTCGTCCATACCGTCAGTTGGGGTGAGATTCTGTTGCTGTTGTGGCTGTTGGAGCTGTTGTTTTAAATGTTGTTCTACAGATACGGAAGGCAGAAGGGTGCTGATAAGACTTTGGGTTCCAATCAAAGTTACTTCTGTTTCAAACAAAAAGAGCTGCCAGCAACAGACGATCCAGATTTCTCAGGAGATAATCCCCACCCCCACCCCACTCTGGATTCTTTTAAATTCAGTCATAATGTCAGATGCAAACGCATGGGCGATGGATTGCATGATAAGTGTAATATTGAAACCTTCATGTGTTGATAACCCTGACAGTGCTGCCTTTTGGTATTTTCATGACATTTCCTTTGTCCCTTTTGGCTCTGAAGTTTCATTCCCTGATGTCAAGAGGTCAATCTATAATGGGAAGGCAGCATGAATAAGGAGCTTGATGAGAAGGGGGTGGTGTGGACTGTAGTAATGGCCTGGTGATGGGAGGGGACCACAGGGCAGATCTTGTCAGGGAATGTGTGGCTCATGGGCTACAAGACCAGCAGCCATGGCCTACATTGTCTGGTGATGCCTGCCTAGTTTTTTCAGGCAGGAGTCTTCCCCAGCCAGTGATTTTCATCATCACCTTACCCCGCTTTGCTGGCTTTTAGCATTTTAGCACTTCCGCCCCCTGAAAAACAATAGATCATGCATACCACAAATGCTTTAATTAATCTCAAAGGTGCTACCAGGTTCACATTTTGAACAACTGCAGTTGAGGGCCAACAAGAAAGAAAGAGCCGGTACCTTTCACTAATGACAATCACTCTCTTTTCCTTCTAGGTATTTCTGTAACGAAGAAGACGCACACATGTAAGTAAAGGCTGCCTTTTCTGATATCTGGTGTCTGGTTTGGTTTTTGTTTGTTTGTTTTTTTATGCACATGTGAAGTATTGTATTAGTTTGGTTCTTCAAAAGCTAATCAATAAAGCAGGCAGAAGGATCCAGATTTGATCTATGGGTTTGCACACAGAATGGACCAAAGAACTGAGAAAAGATAAATTTTACGCAGGGTTTGCTGCAGAAAAGACAGGAGACTCTGCTTGAAAGGGCTGATTATCTTCCAAATAGACGTTCATCTCGATTCATAGACATTGGTGCAAATCCAACAATGAGGATATTTAGAAGTGGTCTAAGGAGTCTTTGCAGTTGGGTAAGAATGGGCTATTCTTATATCTGTTCTTGACTGAAGCATTCTGAAACAAGAGAGAAATCCCACCCTCATCAGGTATATAAACTATGTTATATTCAATAATTGCATTCCTAATCCTGGGTTAAATCCGTTCCAACTTTTGCCACTAAAGAGATTCACAGGAATCACTGGACTCTCAAACCTGCTGTGTTGGAACTGCCAATCCAGAAACCCACTGGTGGATTTACTGCTTGGCTCCTATATTGTGGGCACTGAGGCCAACATATGGAGTTTTCTAGTTCTTTTGGTTCCAGATAAAAGCAAAAATATAGCAGCGGGCTGTTCCCTCCCATTCTCATTCAACAGCCTCACTCAAGTCAAAATAAATTGAGGAAATGTATTTATGGCTTCCCTTTCCAGCATTTCCCCATCCCTGCAGATTATCTGTGTTCTCCTTCACCTCTGTCAGCAGAATGGACCTTATCATGTGGGCAAAATGGTTGCAGGGGGGTGCTGGGGCCATGGGGCATGGCTGCAGCCAAGCATCGCTTCTAGAGAATCGGTCAAGGGAGCAGTCACAGTGCTAAAACCTGCGACGTGCTACGCTGGCCATCTCGGTGGCACTCTAAATGACCTTGGGAGAACCTGAGAGATATTGGGCAGCCTTGCAGAGGAAGGAGGGCCCTCTCAGCAGAATTTTGTTCTGGTCCAGACAGCCCCTTCCTCTTTCAGGCTTAAAAGTGTGCTGCGTTGCACATATTTTGGAGTTTGGCACAACTCTGGGCGACTCACAACTTGTCTTTTTTTGCCTCCTGAGTCCAAAGTCAAGGAAGTTTTCTGAAGAGCAGACACACACACACACAAAATCAGCCACACACACTTTTCTTGAAGAAGTTCAGAACTTTCCCGGAATGCTAGATAGGGGCCCTGCATTGCTAGCACTGATGCCCCTAGAGAACGGGGGAAAAACTGAATCCTGTCCCCGGAGGCCGGTGAAACTGCAGTTTGGTCCCTCATGTGTTTCTGCCTAATAACTTAACCGGGCAGCCTCAGGTCTCCCTGGGGCTTCTCTGCCAGACTGCTCCCTCTCTTTGTTAAGATTGCTTATTAAAAATGATTTTATAATGAAGTTGCCTCAAATAGCAGCAACTTTCTCGCTCGTCCTTGAAGCGCTGTTTGCCCTGGTAGAACAATCCTTGAGACGACCCAGGTATGCCTCTGGTTCAGACTCCCCCTCCTCCTCACCCCCATTTTTTTTGTGAATTCCTGTATTACAATTGATATTTTCTCCCCCTGGGTGGGAGGGAGGGAGAACACCTGTTTCTCGCCAGATGCTGGGAGGAGTGGAAATTTCACGGAGAAACATGTGTCGATTTGTTTTCTGTCCAGGGGCTGGCCATCAATTACGTTTCCTTTCTGGCCGGCACATGAGAGAGTTGTGTGCCTACAAGAGTTGGACAACTTTGGAGGAGTACTGGGGTCTGTGTGCCCCCCCCACCGGACCCACTATGGGCCATTCCAGGCCTCACAGAATATTTAAAAATGAAATTCTTTCTGGGTTCCCATAATCCTTCCTCTGGTTTTAGTTTGGTTTTGGAAAGAGACCACCAGTGCACCATTTTATGGCAAAAAATGCTGCTCTTGAAAGCTTCATGTAATAGAGTCAAGGTTCACAGTGTAGAAGCCCTGGGAATTTCTGTTAGCAGGGATTCACTACCTACCACCAGGCACTTCTGCCTTCCCTGTTTCCTCCAGGTTTAGCTGTAATCTTTACACTGGTTGAGAAAGAAAGGGGTTTTCCCAGAAACCAGCTGCAAATGCAAATTATCCTTGTTGCAATGTCAATGGCATAAGGGTGGTTTGGATTAGAGTGACAATTAAGAGCCATAAGCCATGCAAAAGACCGGATCTTCATGGATTGGCATAGTCTGATCTAGTTGCTTGTATTTTTAAAATTCTCCTTGCAGGGAGGTTGCGGCGGTGGCGGGGGGGGGGGAGGATGAGATTGTTGTGATTGACTGCTACATGTCTGCTTTGAGGGGTAAGAAGTGACTTTGTGGCCAAGAAGCATGAAAAAGTTTAGGAACTCTAGAGGGGGGGAAAGGCCGAGTGGGTTAAGACAGCCAACTGGAGTAACTGCCTCTCTTTGCTTCATGGCTACTTCTGTGACATGAACTATCCTAACATTTTCTCCTAGTTTTATTGGTAATGCCTGTCCAGTGCATGAACTGTGGGCCGCATGCAGAGAATCAGATGTGGGTCCTAGCATTCCACAGGCATAAACATTTAAAATTTAAAACATGACAAAACATGACTATGGATTGTACACCATGAAACTCAACATTTTAATTTTAAAACCCTATGTCTTGTTTGCTCGCCATGGGTTCTTGCAATCAATGCTGTGCCTAAAAGCTGTCTTTTTCACCTACGGTCCATCTGTTTTAATTGGCTGATGCCAGGTTGTTCTTTTAGTAGGGCAAGGGGATGAAATTAAAACTCTCCCTGTGTTCTTTTCTGCATCTCTGTGCAGAGCAATGCTCGTGCTGCTCTTCAGAACGTTATTGCCGAGCTAAACCAGATGTTAGCTTCATAGTTTCTTGGTGAGAAATATTTTCCCTCCAAAGATGCGGTCATTCAGAGCTGCCATGTCCGCACAATCCGCCTATAAATGAAGCCCACACTGATCTCAAATAAAGTTAATCTCTTAAGGGAGTTCCATTTGTAATGGCAATCTGGCTGTAATACTGGCTGGCTATCACTGTCAGTCATCTTTTATGAATCAGCCCTCGTAAGCGAAAGCATCGGTGAGGTTTCGGCCTGCCCTCGTGTGACTGGCTGCGTGGGATGACTTGCGAACGCACACCTGCCCCTCTCAGCTCCTCGAAAAAGTCAGGTCTCTGGAATTGACACTCTCTGGGCACCACTTTAACAAATCACCTTCAGCTAGCACATCAAAGCAGCAGAAATGATGAAGGGAGACATCTACTTTGGTTTGGTGGAAGAGAAGTGGTTGCTGCCACCTCTTTCTCAACGGTTGTGCTGAGAAATGGGCCCTTGGGTGCTGCCGTGTGGTTTAACTTCTCAATTGGCGGCTGTGAGGCAACCTGGGCATCTCAACCATTTCCGAGTTGAAAGCGCGTGTAGCGCTGATTTGAAATTTGCCATCAGACTTTCTTCTTAATCCGCGAGGCAATCACGATGCTAAGAAAAGACGATAGATGGCCAATTGGTACAGGAAGCAATAGCAGCAGTGCTCAGATCCCCATCAAGATAGAGTTCTCTTGCTTTTGATGACCAACATCTTCCTTTCACGGCTTTCAGGAGGAGATGATTTCATTATCTGTTACTGTTATTAAACCAGATGTACAGGTGGAGGGGTTACGAGAGAATTCTCGCGGAGGAAATAGATTTCCTGTCCCAGCATCTCACATTTCTCATTCCCTGGCCATCTCTTTCTGTGTTTTCCCCATCCTCCTGCCTGCTCTCTTTTTCTCTCCCTCTCTCTTTCTCTCTCAGCCTGGCATGTTAAAAATCTGTTTGGGCTCCCTGCTCTCGATTCTTTTCCTCTTGAACTAGAAGAAACATGTCTTATGACTGTTGTGACAGGATGTATTGAACCACCAAGGAGCCAGGTAGGCCTAAAGATAAACGTGCAGTGTTCCACTTTAAAAGAAAAAAAAATGCATTTTGCTTTTCGGATCTGGAACGTGATGCATTAAAATGCAATAAAAGTTGAAAAGCCACAATTGTAAAAGCTTATGAAAAACAGAACAATGGTAACCCCCCCCCAAAAAAAATATATGTAAAACAGCAGCAAGGGCAGCCCAACAACAATATCATCAGGCAAGATTTACAGTTTAGGTCTGGACTGTTTCTGGTTATGAAGACACCAGCATATCCTTTTGGGTGCTTAGGTTTAGCAGTATGTTCAGACTGGCTCATGACAAGACTTCATAGGCCAGTGGTGGCGATTGGCGAACCTTTGGCACTCCAGATGTTTTGGACCACAACTCCCAGAATTCTGAGCCTAGATTGCCAATGACAAAGGACAAATTCCAGATTGTGGGACCAAAGAACATGGAAAAGGTGGGAAATTATAGATCAGAAGTGCTAAAGGATGAGCAATATGGCCTTTTGGGAAACTCAGCTGGCTGGGTTCAGCCTGAGAGCTGAGGGTCCTAATCTCTGATTTGGATTTTATTTTTGTGTGGAATTATTCCAAATCAAAAGCATTCCTCCCAAACATACTTCCTGTCAGTAATGCTGAACCCCATCAAGAAATTTGAACCATATATATTTTTAAAAGGTATGTGTATTAGTCTTGGCGAATACAGATATAGAAAAAAATTGCTGCCAAGTCTTTCACTCAACATGAAGGTGCAGCTTGTTAAATGGGGTGGGGTGGGGTTACTATAAAGTTACATTGGCTTGCAAGCACTTATCTGCCACATTCACCCATAACATTTTCAGTGTGTATTTAAAAACACTATTCCTCTGTGTACAACATGGCTGGGATGGTAGTTTGACTCTGAAGTTGTCCTACCGATCTCACCATTTACCAAACATGTTCAAGAAGTCATTGCATGTAAGTTACCGTCTGTCTTAATATTCCCCTCCCGGCTGTGCGCATTGTAGTTAATGACAGCCGTCCACCAGCTGACAAGTTTAATGGCCCATAAAAATCCCAGCCCTTGGGGTGTCACTGGATATTTATTGACACACAAAACAAAGGAGTAAATTTGTCACTTTCAGATTTAGGTGACTCAAGCCAGCACATGAAAGTTGAGGGGTACAATAGTGGTGGTGGTGGTGGTGGAGAAAGAGGCTGCCTGTAAATCACTTTGACTGCATTATCACAGCATTGGTCCCAGATGTGGCAATGGATTTTTGCTGCAACAGGAGAGGGAGAGATTTGCTTACATGTGTTTCCTCTGCACGTACATACACACCATAAACTTCTTGCTGCTCCCGTCCAGTTAGAATCTGCTGGCACTTAGGCCGAAGCCCATCCCTCTGCTGACCCAAGATGGGATGACCTCTGCCCACAAGTCTTTGGACCAGAAGAATTCCAGGGCCTGTCAAGGCTATGCCACTGCCACCATGTGTTTTGATGCCTCTCCTCTCTCCACCCACTGCTGCTGTTTGAGAGTTTGAGCTTGCTTCTTTTGCTATGTCTCTTCTAACTTTTTTTCTCACCAAGTGCTGATTCCTTGTTTGCTATCTGTGGGCATTCAGATATTTCCTGAGATAAAAATTATGTAAAGAGCTAGTATACGCATATGCAGATCAGCAGAGAGAGTGTCTCTGGGAGGGGTGGAGCTGCTCATGAGGAGGAGGAGAGAGGCTGTGGTCTCTTCCCCCATAGCTTTGACTCACTCTTGATAACCGAATGTCACCCTTCTACAGTGAAAGATGAACATCTCTGCGTACGCTGTTTCGTGCTCTCTCAACTTGCTCCCTAGCCGTTTGCACACTCCTCCCACCTGGCTCTGCCTAGTAATTCAACAGCAAATGCAGTCAGTGGGTGATTCCTCCCACAACGACGGCTGAAACCTCTGCTGTTTAGAGTTTCTCTTATCCTCCTTGCAACTTGGCTTGATGTCTATCTTCGACTGTGTCTGAAGCACATCCTTTTCTGATTTAATGTCACCCAGGATCTTCTGGTGTTGTAGCTTCTGGTGTTAAGTGCAGGCATTGCAAATATGGTGAGCTTGTCAGGATATTAGTCGCATGTTGGAAGGATGAGGCCTGGTGGAGACTGAGGCTTGCTTGCAGTCATCAGTAATGGCTGTTTGTTTGCCAGTTTGTTTGGTGTTTGCAACATTGATAATGTTATTTTTTCCCATTAAGTTCATGGCCCTCCTCCTTCCCACTTTAGCCACCTTGATAGTTCTGAAGGAACCTTTGCTGTCAGGGAGTGACCTGGATCAGTTTTTCTTGGCCCAGTGAGAACTGGAGACTCAGTGTTCCAAGTTCAAGCCAAGCCCTCGGAATACTAGGCCACTGTGTCTCTATATGGTGCCAGATACTGGCAATGATGGTAATAGCAGCATTTACTCTCTGGAGTAGCAGTTTTACTCTGCCTACTATTATTAGCAGAAGAAGCAACAACCACATCAATTGGTGGCGAAAATGTGGCTGTTATAATCCAATTACACTTCTGGCAACACAGCCTTTATACCTGGAAAAAGGAAACCTAGCAAAATTGTGGCTGGGAAGCCACTTCAAGGCTCTCCTCCTTCAAGATGCTCACTCCCCATCCCCTGGGAGAAACAATTGCTCCCTTTCACTTGTTTTCCCCAGAACCAGCTTGTGAATGTTACACAAAGCATTAGAAACAGAGGAGTCAAATGAGAAGGAGTCCAGCTTGGGTGGAGTGTGAGAGGGAGCAATGTCCCAGGACAAGATGGAGAGGAGAAGGAGGAAACAGAAGAGACTACCAAAAACATATTCCAAGCTCTGCTTTCAGGCCCATTCAAACTGACAAGTAGCCTGAAGGACAAGTCCGTTGTTCTCCTTGAGATTCAACATATATGGTGGAGTCTCCGTGCTAAGCCATTCAGCCCTGGTGCTGGTTTGGACTGGGAGGGGAGAGGTTTCGACTAGGGCAGAGGCTCCAAAGAAGTAGCAGCCATGTTGGTCTGTGCATTAACTACACACTTTGCAGCAGTTAAAAGAAAGTGGGTGAGGAACTAAGTGATAGCAGCGGTAGGATCCTAGAAAATATGCTCCAAAAAAGCAGATTTTCTATAATGGTCCAAATCCTGTCGGCACTTCAGACTTGCATAAGGGAAAAAAATCACATAAGCGGGCGCAGGTAATTGGTGCTCATTAACAAGAGGCTGGCATGCCTCCAACTAAACGATCAGGCGATCAGTTGCAAACCCAGGGGTGTCATTGGCACCTGCTATGGTGATCACTCGTTACCATGATTTCCTTCCTTTCTGTTTGTGTGTCGGGGGTGGGTGGGGGGGACACAGAGTTATGGGAAAGTGTTTGGTGTCACAAGGGTTTCTAGGGATAGTAGTGGAGTGGACCATGCCCTCTTGCACACAGAAGCCCATCAGGCAGCACTGTATGGCTCCCTCCAAGTGAGGGTACAGTGATCCAGGAGGGAAGAGAATGTGCCCTCAGGTCCCAGGTGTGTAGTTTAGATTTCCTCCCTTGGGATGCTGGCACTAATTTATATGTAGGTCAAGACGAAAAGCACAGAAACGCTCTTAGGAGGGCCGCCACAGTGGGGTGAGCTTCGTTCCTTAGTTGTTTGCACTCGCTGAGATTCAACCCAGCTCCTCCCTGCCTAATACCACCCTCGGTCAGATGCTGCAATGCAGAGCACTTTTGGGCCACTCACCAACAAATGCTCCGGCTATGTCCCTTTCCAGACAATCCTGTTCTTCTGTTCATTTTCTTCTAACGTTCAGCTGGTGGCTTATGGCCACTGAGCAGCCTGAGACCTGTTTAATTCTATCCTTCTGTGATTTTATGTGTGCGTGTGTTTGTTTCTTGTGGCATTTTGGGGGAGGTGTCGGATCTGCAAAACCTGGCGTTGGCTTGGGTGGTACAATTTTGGCGACCAACGGATCCGTGAGCAGAGGAGGAGTTTGCTACGTGTGGCTGCTTAGAAATGGCAAGAATTTAACCTGAAAGATGGCTATCTGTTCCCCCAAGAAAAATCTGTCTCTGCCCTATATCTTTGGGGCAGAAACTCTGCATGGCAATTAAAACTTAGGACACCTTATGAACGTCACTGAGGAGCATCCCTTTCTGATCAGCCTGTCCAGCCTTTCATTATAATATGCCCATTCAATGGAGGAGAAGGAACATGGGGTAAACAGAGAACAGCATTCCTTTTGACGGGATCCCTCATTTGGGGGAAAGGATGTTATAAATCTTCTCGTCTCCTGACCTACAGAAGATCTTCCAGTTCCTTCCTTGCTGGTAACACCCTCAAACGTACGTCATCCATCTGTACAGACACCGGCACGCCTTACACCCTGAAACCTCCCACGCAAGACATCTTTGGGAATCTTCCGCCCTCTCTGCCATTACGGCCTCCTCCCTCCCTTACCCTTTGGTGGGTGATCTTTCAAACGGCACAGGGTGATACAACAGGGGTGTGCTTGTTGTGCAGAAGACTTGGGGATGTTTTGGGTGAACATGATACCTCGGTCATGAATAATGCATTCCGAGCAGTTGTGCATGCTAAGCTTTTGGACTTTTTGGGACTTGAGTGTGGATTTCATCACCAAAAGGCCTTGCGAAGCACCAAAACAGACGCCCCTATGTAAATGCCCTTCAAATATCCTTTTCAATATGTGTGCTTGAATTGTACGTTTTACATCTGTTTTAATACATAATCCACCCAGTTCCGGGGGTGGGGAGGGGTAGCTGTGTTTGGGACACCACAGCAACAAATAGGTTTTACCTGACCTAACCTTTTGCCGACTCTGGCACTGTTCGAGAGGTGACTTCATGCTACCCCTTGCTTTTCTATTTGTTCACCTTTAAACAGCTGGTCAGCCTTCTTGACACCAAAGAAAGCCTATTAGTACTCAAGGTGCCGCAAGACCCTTTGGTATTTTAACCCAGCAAGTGTTGCAGTTCCTAACACCACCACTGTTCTGGCCGTTCTTCTTGTCCAGAAACTGGAAAATCCCATGCCCAAAAGGTTAGAGGAGATTCCACCCCCTCGCTGTATCTTAAGTATCAGCTGATCGTTGCAGTTGTTTTAGAAAACACGTCTGCAATAAGCTGATATCTGTTATTCAGTAGAAATATGAGACAAGCTCTACAAACAGAATGGTCAGAGGCAGAAGTGAGAGGGAAGACTTCACAGTTCTAATATCTTCCTCTGTTCATCCATCTCCTGAAACATTCAGGAATTCTTAATTTATTTTAAAATATTAAAAGAAACAGGCAATGAAAATAAAATGTGCTTTTTTTTATTGCCAGCTATCACACGTGGGACAGGATCTACCCATGCCCCCTCCCCAATGGAGTTTAAGTTATTAGCAACTGCTATGTTGTCTTGCTTTTTCTACCATCTCTAGTCAGCTCCTGTAGAGTTAATTTTGCCCAGAATATGGATTTGCCCAGGTAGCGCTAAACCGTGAATCAGAGCTGTCTCTTTGGCCCCTATGCTGTTTGATCTATATCTGAAAGTGCCATTTCCCAAAAGGGAAGGGAGTAGATTTATCTCCCCGTTTTATAATTTAATTGATGTTTGTTTACAGGAGTGACCTTGCTGGAGCTTGTCTATTTGGCATTCTTGTGTAAAAGCTTAAAACAATAATTGAATCTTATCCTGCTGTCAGAGGACAGACATTCTGCACACACCTCTCCCTCGGATCAATGTAGGAGATTTTGTTCCAAGGGGCTTCACGTGGAACGGAGTGGGGAGACAATGCCTTGCCAGAGCCCAGCAGCACAGCACCTGCCTAGCATTCGAAAAGGACTCCAGCGTCTCCTGTTAGGTCTGGAAAGGGCTCTGGTATGAAAACCCAGAATACCATTGCTGTCAGTCAGTTGGCCACTGGTTTCCACTGTGGCCATCTAACATGTGGGGTTATCATTTGATAAGATATGTGCGGTGGTCATCTGCTTCTCCCAGAGGGAGAGTTTGTACCTCAGTGACAAACCAGTCCCCCCAAGTAGATAAGATGGAAAAATTCACTGTGTATACAGCAGGGACGTGTGTTTATTTTAAATGGCTTTGTACTTCCTTTGAGATCAGGGCTCCCTGAGATTAACTGCTGAGCAGGATAAAAGTGTGTGTGTGTTTTCTTGGAGAGTACCCATGTGTAAAACCATGAGGACTACAGCTCCATTTTTAAAACCAGTCCAGGGTTCTTCTCAGTCTTCTGCCGAAAGCAGATCAGCTGAGATGCCTTCATGGTTTGGGAGGCAGAATTCAGCTTCCTCAGTATCTTAACCTCCCTTTGAGCAAAGTTGCTAGTCCTTATACTTTGTAATGCAACACTTGTGACGCTTGTGGGCCGCAGCTGCTCGTTAGAAGGGAGAAAAGCTGCTGAACGAGCTTGCCAGTGGCTTGGGGTGGGGCGTCATCAGTACCTCGTTGTGCCAGGAGAAAACAATGCAAAACCATGAGTTGTGCCATTCCTTTCCACCTGATACAAAGGATAGCAAGACATCAGAATCTATTTCTATGTTTGCATTTTTACTTCAGAGCCATGAGAGTAGATAGCTTTTAAGTATCCAGTTTTCACAAACACTGACCGAATACTCTGGAGGTGAATCTGCCATTTCTTTCTTTGGCAGCATACAGCAAATTATTATTATTTATTATTTAAAATGTCTGGTCATCTTTTCCTTTTCATGCCCAAAGAATGCAACATCTGTTATATGGAATCTGATCAGTTTTTTTTTCTTCTTGCTGCCAATCTATGACAAATTGCTAAATATCTGCAAGCTTCCACCACTGTAGTTTTTGTTTTGTTTTTGTTTTTTTGTCGCTGGCAAAGCCACATAAGAGTTTTAAGCTCATCAACAGCTTGGTTACACCCAGACTGACAACATGCCCAATGCATGGGTGTGTTGGCTGGGGGATTCTGGGACATGTAGTGCTCCTCCCTAGCTCTGTGAGGAACTGTGAGGAACTGTAAGGCTGCCTAAGCAGTATATTAGTGTAAAGGAAAATATCATGGTCATCGTGGAAGTCACTGCAAAAATATTTAGTGGTTCTTAGCTCTTCTGTATAAATGGGGGAGTGCCAGAAAGAGTCTTCCCTCAGTAGCAGGGCAGCAGGGTAAATTTTAAGACTGTGGATGGGAGGTGGGAGCCAGGGAGATTTCCCCGCAAAACTTCTTGTCCTTCCTTCCTTCCTTCCTTCCTTCAAATTATACCTCCGAGGGTGTTGATTCTTTTCTAGAAAAAAATGATCTCCCCAACACCTTGTGTTCTCAATTAGGGGATGAATGAATAAATAAATAAATGATCCAGATGTTGTTTTGTATACAGGAAGTATGGGGATACTTTTGCTTTTTTTAAAAAAAATAGCTCCTGGGCTTGGGAGGGTCTTGTGGAGGGAGAGTCTGTTCACACAGCCATATGGATTCCTTCAGTTGTGGAGCACCCATATACTGTAACTCATCATTCCTCCCTGCCTCCCTTTCCATTTCATGCTTTATGGCTTCTTCTACAGCATTCCGAAACTCCAAAACCAAAAAGGGATTGCCTGTGTCCAGAACTGTTTTCTTTAGAAGGATATGGGGGAAATCTGTTCAGTTTTGCCTTTTAGACACACTTATAGTCATCATGGTTGCATGCCGTGCTCCACCGTACTATATTCCCTTTCCAAGTAAATGACCAGCGAGTGGTCCTTCCAGGGCAAGCGTTGTCTGCTCGGATTGGCAACAGCAGGGGCTGAGAAGGTCCTTCTAAACAGAGATACTTAGAACTGGATCTGTGACCTTTCCCATCCAGAGTCTGTACTCCATCATGGCATTCAGACTCTTATTGCTGTCGCCTTCTTTCCCTATTGCTCCCATCTGGACCATCATGGACACTCATGACTAAGTTGGCCATGCTGTTGGACAGTTTCCCTGGTGTTTCTTTCTCCTTGTTTCTTTCTGAGATGTTTTCTTAGTTCTCGAAACGTGCCTTTCAAAACCACCTTGTGATACTTCCAGGCACCCAAGGAAAATGTTGATGTACATTTTTGGTCATCGGTTTCGTGTCTTGGGTTCGTGGGACTGAGCGACCACAGGAATTGACTGCCACTCTGGAAAATCTCACCG
The DNA here is from genome assembly GCA_023846285.1 of Phrynocephalus versicolor. Classification (NCBI taxonomy): domain Eukaryota; kingdom Metazoa; phylum Chordata; class Lepidosauria; order Squamata; family Agamidae; genus Phrynocephalus; species Phrynocephalus versicolor. Next base: position 1,395,979 of record JAHTLZ010000252.1, read on the forward strand.
CCTTCCTTCACCGGAGTGGGAGGCTCTCTCTGCGTCTGTTGGCATCTTCAGCTAACCTTATTATTATTATTTTTAAAGTGAATACCTTTCAGGAACCGGCTTTAAAAGACATAAGGTTTTCCATCAATTACATGTCGAGAAGCCCTGGACAAACCGTTCCGAAACTGAAATTGGACACCTTGGAAAATGTACTCCAGAAGGAAACCCAATACCTCAGGGTTTGAGGCTGGTGCTCTGCATGCACGCCTCTTGTGCCACATTGCCTCCCCCAAAATAGACGCATTAGCTTATGTAAACTTGGTAATATGTATTTGGTAAACACATGGATACTGACTCATGCTCCTTGCATGGAATAGAACCACATATAAAACTGGAATCATTGGTTTGCTTTCGGGTGGCGGGAAAGGAGAGAATGCGGGACGGAGATTTTACACACACACACACAGAGAGAGAGAGAGAGAGAGAGAGAGAGAGAGAGAGAGAGAGAGAGAGAG
>JAHTLZ010000252.1:1396482-1492153 GCA_023846285.1 Phrynocephalus versicolor
GAGAGAGAGAGAGAGAGAGAGAGAGAGAGAGAGAGAGAGAGAGAGAGTTTATCTGTTTCATCATGTTACGCCACAGCTGTAGAGCACTGATGTTCCAAGGGATAATTTTGTCGGGCTGTGTACAAAAGAAGAAATGCCGCAAGATTGTGGCTTGCGAGGGTTGGGTACCAGGAACAAGGTCTGGTGTGTGAGTGTGATCCCCTGCCTAGTCATTCCAGAAGCAGTGCCTCTGTCTTAAGGCAGAGAAAGAAGGTACTGTTTTGCTGACGAAGCACTGCTAGAAATCCAGATCGTTGCTATTTCTAACAGGCTTGCCTGGTCCAAGTTCTTCTCATTAGGCCAGCCCATCACTGGGGCCCTCTCGTGCACAAGAGAGCAGACTCTGCTCCTTGCAAGTAGGCAGGAGTAGGTGCCAGGAGTAGGAGGTGGACCATTAAGCCACTCCACACACACACACACACCACAAGAGGGTCTCTGCCACTGTTCTCCTCAAAAGATCAGGTCCCCCAAAATGCTGCCAGCCACGTACAGATGACATCTCCAAAGGAATTTCGGGAATCCTGCCTTGGCTTGGAGGTGGTGGCTGGCCATGCTGTCCAAAAGGTACTGGGATCTGTACTTCGAGAAGAGTTGCCCTTCCAACCTCTGTATGGCTGTTCATTTCTGGGAAATACAAGCAGAAGGTTTTAATGTCCAGGGGACATTTTTGTGGCAGCAAAGATGCTGAAGAAACGTGTTTCACCTTGAAGGGAAACATGTGTTCCTGGGCATCACTTTCCACTTTCCAAGGAAAAGTGGGCTAGAGTCCACCAAAGTTCCTCCTGCCTTAAACTTGTAAGTCTTTAAGAAGCCACAAGGAAGAGTATTGTTTTAAATTCTTTTCCAAGAGTCGGCAAACATTAAGGCAAAACCCAAATAGGTTTGCGGCACATTTAGGTTGCCACAATTCTCAGGTCTTAAGCTTCCCAGAGATTTCTCCATGCATTCTGTGAGGACATCATCTCCAGCATCTTGTGAGCCAAATTTTTGCAACACCATGCCGTTCAGCACTTCTCTGCCAGATGGAGCCTTTCCACAGAGATTGCAAGGCAAAACCAGGGTCCAATTGCAGTTTGCTTCCCGTCAATTTAGTATTAATTAATCTTATTCTTATTTGTCCTGATGGGGGTGTGCAGTGACCTTTATTTGGAAAACTTTAAAGCTTCTGTTCTAAATGCCGATATCTACCCAAAGTGGGAGAGAAAATCAACTATCTTTAAATTTGGGGGGAAAACAAAAAGGCATCCAAGCTAACATTGATTTTGGAAGAGCTGAGTCAGGCTGTTGAGGACAAAACATTTTGGAGATCATTCATTCATAGGGTTGCCACAGATTGGAAGTGACTTGACAGCAGGTAACAGCAACAGAGTAACATAAAAACAAAAAGAGCCTTCCTAAGAACAAAAGGCCAGAAACCTCTTATTTTAAGCTAGGGTGGAATTTTAAAACACAACACAAAATGCCTTTAATCGGTATGCTTTGAACAGGGCTGTTATAATGAGAAGGCTCTTAGAAGTCATAAATCCATAGGGTCATCATAAATCAGAAATGACCTGACAGTACATAACAACAAGGACATCACCACCATGAAGGAACAAAACCACCAACTTTTGTTTTAATTACAAGCTGACTGGCCCCAAAAGAGGAAGTTAATCATGCCTCTCAGGGGGAAGAAATTCAGTAAATATGGACCCACTTGGTCTTTTCTTTCCTCCCTGTGAATATAAACTTCATTTTTGCAGGCACACATGGCTTGTATAGGTGTGGATGGTCTTTTGAGAAACCTGCGTAGGGCACAGGGCAGAGTAAATTTTGTTAAAGGACATCACCTTCCCAGGGTGTATATGACGGTGCAACCTTTTTTCAACATTTTTTTAAATTCAAATTTGCAGGCTGCTATGAGCTGTAGAAGAGAGAGAGTAGTGTTTGTGTTTCCAATACATAATCTCTCATCTTTATGGTCAGCATTGATGGGTGCTTTCTACTTCTAAGGGGAAACCACACCGGTGAGCGCTCTCTCTCTCTCGTGCGCGCTGTGTGTGTGTGTGCGCATGCGTGCGTGCGTGCGTGCTTGTGCGTGTGTGTGTGTGTGTCTTTCTGCATCAGGGTGGTTAGAATAGGCTGCCTCTTGGGTTATTTCACATATTTCTTCTGCCACCAGTGACACTTCCACCTCTTTTCTCTTGGGTGTGCTTCTGTGCCTCTGAGGAATTTCCTTGCCCCTGCTGCACTGGTGGGCCAGGGGTGGCATTGGCACGTCCCACGCTCAGTCTTCAAGTGGCATCTGGAGGGAGACTCTTCCTCCACCACCTCCAGCACCGTTCCGATTGTTCTGATGCAAGTAGCATGCCGGTGCCTGCGGAAGAGGCAGCTGCTTTGTGGCGAGCTGTGGCTATCTCGGAACAATCGAAGGAGAAAAGGAAGTGGGTTGTGGACTGAATTGAGAGAGGTGAAGATGTCTCTCGCAGGCTGTGAAGCCAGGCACTTGTCAGATTGACTTCTGCATCATCTTTTTCGGCAAAGGACCTGGAGACACCCCAAGTGGTGCAGCAACTGAAAGCATTGTAAATAAGAAGGAGGCATATATTTAGCAGCAGCCACATGAGCTGAGACCACACAATATTCGTGAGTTGCCACAAGATTCTCTGTTTTTTGCTGCAATAGACTCAAATCCCACCCCCACCCCAGATATCATGGTTGTCCATGCTTTGATAAGTGTTTTTTTTTGGGGGGGGGGTGCTTGCTTCATTTTATAAGTTAATTAACAAATGTCTTTGATCTTCCTGCTATTACATAGAGAATCCCTCTGGGTCAGAGAAGCACTTTAGACAGTGCAGCTACAGCTGGACCTGGAGGATGGACTCTGGTATCCGGCCTGTTCCCACTCAACAACCAACCTCCAAACAAGTAGCAGGTGATAGAGAAACCTGCTTTATACTGATTCGGATCCTTGAACTGTCCTGCATGCCACTGCAAACCTAACAGTAATGCAGCTCTACACTGGGTTGCGGTCAGTATTCACTCCTAGCCCTTCCTGGGAGATCCCTCCTCCTCCCTGGTAGTTTCCGATCCAAAGCTGACCCTGCTTAGCTTTTGAAATCAAACACGATTGGCATGTTCAGTGCGGCATGACAGGGGAGAACTCACTTTTCCAGCACCAGCAGGCATGCTGGCACAAACGTGCTAGGGCTCTTTGGCCTCACCCAGCTTACTACCACATCCTTGCTCTCTTATTTTTAGTTAGAGGGAAGTGCCAGGGGTGGAGCGAAGTTCCTTTCCTTCAAAGAACAGTTTAACATTAGCAGCCTGCCTTGGCATCTTTTGGGGGTGTTCCTTCTTCCCTTGCGTGAGCAACAGGGTGTAGATTGAGAGCAGATTCTTGGCAGGTGACATTTGCATTTGAAATGAGAATGGAATTTCTGCCCTGATGTAAAGACAAATTTTTTTAAAAAAAAGACAAGAGCAGGAAATTGTCTTCTACTTCCAAACCACTGCTCCTTCTCCTCCCACGTCCCCCGGTAGAATGTTCCTAGCCGAAGGAAGAGTGTCAGGGAGACACTATATAAGGAGGGTTAGTGAGCCCTGATGACTTTACACAATCTCTCCCCTCAAGGACTAACCAGACCCAACTCTGGACAACTTCTAAAACCAGATCAGATCCATGTATGTTCAATGTGATACAGCAGATAGCAAATTTCACAAGGCTTAATCAGTTCTGGATGGTTTACTGATCACTCAGGGGTATCCATTCAACTGTGTGGGAAGCACAGGATTTGAGCCGGTGTTGGGTTCACAGAATAGATGCTCAAGGTACTTAAGGAACAGTGCTGACATATCATCTTGCTTGTTGTTTATCATTTCACGATTTGCAAAGGCATCATTCCATTTCAAGGTAGTGTTTCATCTTTGGCTGCCCTAAGCACCCATTCTTCTCGACATGGAACAGGCCTATTTATTGTCTTTCATATGTGCCCAGCTTAATAGCACAGCCTCACCCACTTAATTTGACGGTGACTTTGGAGGACAGGCACACACCCTTCAGGTAAGCTTCCTCAACCACCTCATTGAGTTACGTAACACAACGGAGCATTATTCATCCTCCTGAACTTGGGGCCCAAAAGTCCTTTTCCTGCCTCCTTCCTTCTTTTTTTGTCCTTGATGCTTATTTTCTTGGGAACGTTCACAGGCCATGCTTGTAGCAAGAGGAAAGGGAGATGCATGAAGTTGCACCCATTCCTTGTATGCTACAAAGGTGGAACCTGGTTGTAATGCAAGATATGTTCAAGTAGCTTGGCCTTCGGTGGGCATTTGACACCACTGGAGTGACAAGAGATCTGCTCCAGTTGAAGATTAAAACAGCCACAACTGCTTTCTCAAGAAAGGCTGATGTGTGATGCCCTGGGAGGACCAAACTATGGGAGGTTGTTATGGCCATTGTTCGCCCCCCCCCAAAAAAAAATTACCATTGCACCATCACCAGCTGAGAATCTAGGCTCTGACTTTGTCAGGAGTGGACCCACCATCTCTGAGCATGTGATGGAGGTCTCTTGGGTTCTCTCACTCTCCAGCTTAACCACCTGAGAGAACTGGTTCATTATATTGGAACATCTTCCATGACTCTTCATTCCTTAAGACCTGACCAGTATATTTCATGGCATGGAAGGTGATGTGGAGAAAGCATGTCATAATGTTTCTCTAGTCTCTGACAAGCCTTTGAGTAGCCCTGTCAACAATGATCTTAACCAGAACTGAAATAATCAAGAACGAAGTGCCTGCTCGGCACATGTGAGATGGAAAGATACATGGCAGGAATGGAAGGGAGAGGCTAAGGAGTTTCCAGCATCTCTTTCTCTTTCTTCCTCTAGAGGTGTATACAAAGCAGAAATAGAATATCCACAGAATTAAGATCTTCTCGGCATTAACGGCATGAGGTATCGTTGGGTGGGCAGGGTGAAGTCCAAGGGGTATGAGGTACCCTTTGGTGCACAGGTGAAGGGCACCATGTTAGCCCAAATTATTTTATGATGATAATTCTTTCAACTGAGTCCAAAATGCCAGGTGATGATAGCATGATCATGCCTGGCTATTTTAACAAGATTTTATTTTTGGCTGCCTAGAGGCCATGGCAAATCTGCTATCACCTGGCCATCTGCTATCGCCACTGGGTTCTGTGGGTTTGGCAGAAGGAACCTGGGTTCTGTAGTAGAGCAGACACTTACACTGGAAGCAGAGGGAGCTGTGTTGGCTGTAACCCAAACACCAGAATGCAGCTTCTGATAAAGCTGCTATTGAACCAACTGAAAGGGTACACAGCCATGTGAACTTGGTTGATCTCGAGATCTCTTTGTCAGACAAGATGTTACAAAAAGATGGATGGGGATGGGAGCCCGGCTTTGAAGGAAGAAGTCATCTTCATGTCTTGATACCTTCATGTTGTCTTATTGTTTAACAAGGAGAAAGAATCAGGCATTACTATATGGTCTAATGACATTTACAAATACAGTGGTACCCCGACTTAAGAGCAATTCGACTTAAGAGCGGAAAACTGTTGGCGTTTTAACTGCCGTCTTATAAATTTTAGATATGGTCTCCTCGACTTACAGTTTTTTCCCTTTTTTTATTTTTTAACTTATTTTTTTCCAGTTTTTAAGATAGGTACCCTGACTTAAGAGTAGTTCAACTTAAGAGCATCCATTAGGAACGGGTTGAATTCGTAAGCTGAGGTACCACTGTAAGTAAATCTTGACTGGAGTTCTAAGGGTAAAAAATGCTTATCAACACAGCCAGTGGGCATAGGATTTGCAAAAGGCATTTCGGTCATTTGTCCTTATCAAGGCAGACTCCAAAAAACAAAAACAAAAAACCCCCCAAAACAGATGGGTGTTGTAGTCCAGCACAGCTAAATTAGAGCCAGTGGGTACCAGCTGGCAAAGAAGCCACACGTGAGAGGTGGCACAACATGATTCTGAAGAAGTTTAGCTGCAAGGTTTTTCCTTTTATCCTCAACTTTGCAGAGGTAGACGTCCCTCCTGATCTTTTGGCTTAAAAACTAAACCGGTAGTAACAAGTGAAGCTGAGCGTATGATGCCTGAGAGAACCCTCAGATGAGTAAAGACTATTTGGGAAAGCATCACCCGCCATTAATAGGAGTGCATGGGCAGGGGCCGGCTTTTTAAATAACTGCCTTTTCAACCTCACATGAATATTCTTCTGTGTAAAAGTGAAACATACACTCAGACGGAGAAAGGAATCTGCTCTTGGTCAGACAAAGTCAACTTCGGGGGATGCCATCCCATAAAGCTCCCGTTTTGAATGCGAGCACCCAGTCTATTATTGACATGCAACACGACTGATGGAAATGTCAATAGTTTTTAAAAGGCTACTTCATAACACAGACACATAGGGAAATTGATTATTTTGCTCGACTGGGCAGAAAGTCGTCTGCATTCCGACCAAGGCAAAGTGGACTTCTGGATTTGTTTTCTCCGGATGACTAAAGCTGAGACTCACAAAAGGCAGTAGAGGTGCTGGAGTTATTTTCGAAGAGCAGCTTGGGGCTCAAGTGAAAGCTTGTTAAGATTGCCTCTTTTCTTATTTATCTATTTCCACACAATTCAAGCCTTGTATGAGTCACAAATAACATACTGTGTTATGGAAATTTCTATTTAGTACCTCTGTGTTAGTGTTTGTTATAGATCATTATCCTGAATCTTTAAAAATGATCAAAGGACTAGAGAACTTTCCCTGTGAGAAAAAGGTGATAGTTGTGGGGACATTTTAGCGGGGGGGGGGGTAGCCTAGGCGGTTTTTCTGCCACTCTTAACAGTGCTAGGATCTGCTGGCGAAAGGGGATGGTGGGAGAGTCTGGACAGGCCAAAGCAAAGCATAGCTAAACCCCTTATTTGTATAGCCTACTTATTGTATGGAATTAAATACAGACAGAATGCTGGCCATGGTTGTGGAAAGCTTAAAAAGAAGTGAGACACATTCACAGCAGGTAATGCTCCCGGTGGCTATTCCCTGGCTTCTGCAAAAGGCAAGTGGCAGGTCATCCTAAGCTGTGGCCTCAGCCGTTAGCGCTGTTCCAAGGCAAACCTGTCCTCTACTGCTCTAGGTTGAGATACCTGGTGGTTAAATCTGGCTTTGGCAATGCGGATGAAAGACTGTCCCCCCACCCCATGGGAAAACATCCAGCTACCTTAAGGGTCACAGGGCAGATTGTTGTCAACCTGTGTTGGCCACCCTCTCCCATCCCCTGGCATCTGCTATCTGAGGCAATCATCTTATTCTTATGTTAGTTGATGATATCTTCCTGCTTCCAGCCTTATAGTCCTTAACCCCCCCCAACCCCCCAACCCCCGCCAAGCAGTGGCCTCCCATTCACTTGACTTTGAGACCCTAGCTCAGTTGTTCGCGCACCGATGGCACGGGTGCCAAAGGTGGCACTCGGAGCCCTTTCTGTGGGCACCTGACAATGCCCCTTCACAGCCACCTGCATTCAGGTTAAATTGCTGTATTGGCACTTTGTGAAAAATTAGTGAGTTTTGAATTGCAGTTTGGGCACTCGGTCTCTAAAAGGTTCGCCACCACTGCCCTAGCTGTTTGCTTATGCTTGAAACTGGGGGCTCCGTAAATCTCTAGATCAGGCGCTGTATGGTCTATTTAAATGCTGGTAGCAATGATTTATTTTCCATATACACGATGGTTGTGTGTGTGCGTGTATGTCAAAGATTCATGGCCACAAAGACTGTGTTACGTCAGATGTCATCCCCAATTACTGGTTTCTCTTCAGCCTGGCCAGAAACAAATACGGATCACTAATAATTTAGAGCTACGTACCTTAAGGTTAAACGTCTGACAATCAGTTGAGGCTTAATGGACTGTGACATCGTTCAGACCATCAGCCTGACATGACTTGCTGTGCTGTAACAAGACGCTAACGGTGATCTAACCCTGCATTACAGGCCATTACAACTGCCCTCCCTTTTCTCCCTCTCTGTTTTTTGCAGGTTACTTCCTTTGGTGCGTTTACATTTCAGAAAGCAGCAAGCCTGCCAAGCTCTTACACAGGCATGACTAAAGGTAGACCTGAACTAATGAAGTGGGCTTTAAGCAGAATCTTGTCTGCCTTCCAACTCTGAACTAGGCAAATTTACACCAGGACTATTTTTATCTACGCTGTCACAGAGGGATAATCATCTAATTCAGTATCCAGGGTGGAATATAAGGACCCAGCAAAGCAACCCCACATGCTATTTTAACCATGTAAGGCAGCTTCCTAGATGCCCTGTTGGTGCAGGACCATTGGGGGGCTGGGCAGAGGCAAGACAGAATACTTGGGAAAGATACATTTATAACTCATCCAACATATATTTATTTGTCCTATCTGGGAGGTTGCTTTTCACGCTGCTCAATACTTACCATGGAAAATAAAATATATGGGAGCCGTTGAAATAGATGCAATAAAATGGGTAAAGGGATACACGCAGGGTCCTCAAAATATATATGTAACTGGTGCTAACAGAAGTAACATGCCAGAAGGATGATTGAGTACTGTTTAAAGAGCAGTATCTCTGAAGACTATTGCTTCGGATATATGTTTTCTAACATTCTAGCCCTTCCTTGCTGCTGCCTGAGCCTTGCTAGTGTGCATTTAATTATACATTCTTGGTGTGCTTGTCATGTCACTCGGTGACATCAGAGACATTTCAGCGGATGGCTTCTGGTGCTCTCCTGCTTGATTCTGCAAGCCTCTCTCTCTCTCTCTCTCTCTCTTTCTCTCTCTCTCCCCATTACAACAGCAAGGTTAAGGAGAAGACAAAGTCCTCCTAATATGTTTCCCCCCCTCCTTTCTCCAAGGCAGATATTAATAGGTTTTCATTTAGACTTGTCTCTCAAGAGTTAGACTAGGAGGAACAACCTCCTCTCAGTGCCCTTCCCATCCTGGAGAGAGTGAGATCGGCCAGAATTTAACCTGCACGCCTCTGTCACTTGCCCCTTGCCACACAACACTTCAGATCAATTGCACGGCACCAAAGAAGGTCATTGAGAAGGAGGAAAAAAGCCAATGCTATAGAACTTACCTACCTACCTACCTACCTACCTACCTACCTAACTAACTAACTAACTAACTAACTAACTAACTAACTAACTAACTAACTAACTAAGCTAGGATGCCTTTGCTTCCCATCCATACCATGCAGATCCTGAGATTGCAGGAGCAATGAGATAGGAGGGCACTCACTGCATTCTCAGAGGTACAATTTTCCCTACCCAACTGGCTGGTGCAGACAGGGCATTTTGACACCCCCTGAACTCGGCCTTTAGGCTGGAGGGGTAAAGGAAAACATATAAAAGCTGGCAAAGAGGACGTGGCCTCTGGATTTCGGGTTACAGCACCCTGACTTACAAAAAGATAGCCTGAGAGCCTCTGTACTAGCAAGGGACTGGCTGGGCATCAGGTGGGTCTGACAGCTATGCAGAAACCTAGGCTTCTGTACCCTCACCCTTTCTTGAGAAGTCATTTCCCACCGACTCTTAGGAGCTCAGCCCTGAAGATTTGCGCTCAGTCCCAGTCCGAGGAACGTGCACTTTCCTGGCAGTAGAAGACTTTGTCTTCTGTTCCAGTTTCCTCCCAAGGACCCGGGATATTAACGAAAGCGGCTAAGGGCCCTCGCTAATAAGAGGCCGAAGCCACCTCTGAGAAATCAAAACCAGCAAGAAAGCCCCCTCCGGGAGCCAGAGATCGCGCCACCACCTCGCACCCGCCTGGGTCTAGAAGTGAGCGCAGGCGGCACCACCGAGTTGGGGGCTTCCCTTCCGAGCAGGCCGGCTCCCGAGGAGGCCTCTCTACCCGCACCCTAGGAGGTGTTTGGGGCTGTGTTAGCTCCGTTCTCCCTTCTCGGTCCCCGCTCCTTCTAGGGGATCGGGTCCCGGGAAGCGGCGGCGGCGGCGGCGGAGGCAGAAGCGCAAGGAGGATCGCCGGGCGTTCCCCTCCCCATCTCCCTTCGGCTCCTCCCCGGCTGGCACGGGAGGAGGAGGCGCCGGCTGCTGGGCTGCGCGTCCGCCCCGCCGCCGCGAGTCCCCTTCTCCGGCCCGGGAGGAGGAGGAGGAGGCGGCTCTTGCGGGAGGAGGAGGAGGAGGAGGAGGAGAAGGAAAGGGGGCCGGGCCGGCGGGGATCCCGCCGGTCACATGGAACCTCAGCTGGGCCGAGAAGGCGAGGAGGAGGAGGAGGAGGAAGAGGAGGAGGAGGAGGCGAGCGTCGCTGCTGCTGCTGCTGCTGCTGCTGCTCCGAGGGCCCGCCGGGGCTGCCTGGCAGGCGCTTGTTGACGACGCGGAGGCGGAGGAGGAGGAGGCGGCGGCGGCGGAGCAGCGCGCCCGGACAGCCTCCTTCCAAGGCACGGCGAAGGCGCAGCAGCCCCAGCCAGGCTGCGCGGCGCTCCTCCTTTCCCTTCCCCTCCTCATTCCTCCTGGCCGCCGCTTGGGTCGCTGCTCCGGCGGCCTCCCTCCGTCCCTTTCTCCCCCTCCGTCCCTCCGTCCGTCAGTCTCTCTGCCCGGCCTCCGCTTCGCCACCACCTCCCCACACCCCCTGCAAATGATGTGTTTGGTGATCGCAGAGATGAAAGGTGAGTGAGAAGCGGCGGCGGCGCACACACACTCAGGTCCCACTCCGGTTTCTTTAATCCGGATTAAAGTCCACCCTCGCCCCCTGCGCTTGGAAAGACAACTAGGCAGCGGCCGGACCCCTTTCCTCTCCGCGCCCGCGGACAACCTCGATTGCACATCACCGCCCCCCCTCCGCCGCGCGCGCATTTTACTCCCGAACAAACAGGAGGCTGTTTCTTTGGCCGCCCGCCGGCCCGTCTCCTTACTTGGGAAACTGGCGCGGGATAGGGGTGTTCCCTGCCAGGGAAGCGCCGTTCCTCGGGAGGAAATGTGTTCCCCGGCTGGAAAGGGCTCGGGATCAGTCGCCCCGTGGGCTAGACGTGGAACCTGCTGCAAGGAGCGAGGGGTCCCGGCGGCTCAGGTCTTCCCTTGGCGCCCCATCGGCCTCTCCCTGGCCCCTTGGAGGCGGCTGTTTCTTACTTGTGCCCCACTAACCCAGTTGTGGATGGGAGCACTGGATTCCATATGCCGGACCTTTCCAAACATCACTCCCCTCCTGCACCACGGACGCTGCCTGAAGAGGAGGAGGTAGAACTGCATGGGTTGCATTATTATTAAATCTCCATTTCATACCAATGCTCTTCAAGGCATATTATTGCGATCAAAGTAAGAAACGAATGTTTGGTTGGGACCTGCAGATTCAGAAATGTACTGGTTCTCCAAATCCGGCAGAATATGAAAGAAAGAGGAGATTTGGAAGTACATAGTATTTTTTCACAGGGTGGGAGATGCATAGAAAAAGATTATTTGCAGTTTTGTGTTCTCTTGCCTTGACTCCAAAGTTCCTGCATCTCAAGGCTGACTTTGGTCCCTGGTGACAGTGCTTGCCTCATTTTGGAAGTATATCTAGGACTTGGAGCAGGTTGGATGATCTCTTCGGTGACTAATATTGCAGAAGATGGCAGGTTCTGATGGTTCACTGAAGTGATGTGAAAGGAATATGGGGAACTGATCACATTCACTTTAATTCTGGAAGATAGCATTAATGTTTCTCAAGGCACCTGCTAAAGGTCATCTTTTCCAGATTGGAAAGCTAGGGCGCCAGTGTACAATATATGCTCTTCCCATAAAAGTTAGAGGGATTCAGATGATGTTTACTGCTTCTGTGTCGCAGAGGGACCAAAGTTTCACAGAGCGTTTAAACATCATGGGACTGTATTGTCCAAACTTGAAAACGTAATTCCTCCCGTCTGGCGGGAACTTGTTAAAAAGTCTGTGGTCCTTTGGTATGAAAAGTTGGCAGAAGCAGGAATGGAGTGTTTCCAAAATGTATCCACTTTTAACGAGGAGCAAAGGAAAAGCCAGTCTGACCTTGATGGGGTCATGGAAAAAGAGACATTTTCACATCCTCCTTGGTGCTGTGCTGTCTGTCCCCAATAGCCTTGGTTTTAAGAAAACCAGTTGCAGGATTGCATTTTTGTGCCTCAGCAAGAAACAGAAAACTTCTTGTGGAAATGTTTTCAATTAGTCTCCCCTGCCACATATTAACATGATTTTGCAATTGCATGTGTGCCTGTTTAAAAACAGCAAGGCTGTATAACGTGACACTGATAGTGGACAGTGTAGAAAATGTTTCCCACTTTTATTATCAAGTGGTACAATTTGCATGATGTTTTGACTCTGCCTGAAAGACATAAGTCTCATCATGACTGGGAGTTTTAAAGTGAAGTATGTTTTTAATAACTGCACACCCGAAAACAGGGTTAGCATGCATATTGCCTTTTTCCTATGGTGCAAAGCACCCAAGAAACTCAGCTAGCATACTGACTGGACTAACTCCATCTCTGTGTTTTGTCTCATAGCACAGGGAGAGACACAGTGAAATTTTCAATGGTTTCATAATTAGATCACTTTTATGCTGCTCCAATCTACGGGGGAGGGGGGAGGCCAATCAAAGGTCTTGTAAAACTTTTGGCGCAGGTCACTTCCCACACAGGGTTAAAGCTTTTCAGTAGGGAATTGCTTCCCAACAAGTTTTGTTCAGGGCTGCCTGGTGAGCACACAAGAGGCTGCTCTAAGCACACTAGGAGGAAGATGATTATGTGATCCTGGGCCGATGAGCTTGTCTCTGCTCAGTGACATGGAACGCCATGCTGACCCTCTTCCACACCAAGGTGAGATGGGACTCTTTGGGCTGTTCTTAAGGGAGGTGGAGACATGAGGGGGGTGTTGGAGTGCAACCCCTGGAAAGGATGCCGGTGCATGCCCCGTTGAAAGGAGTGGTGGCACATGCCTCTCCATGAGGTTGACACATCACTTCTCCCCTTGTCCCATGAAAAGGGAAATCATTTGAGGGCTGACCTTGAGGTAACCCAATGTCTTGGACCAGCTAAAAGGAAGAACAACTTAAATAGAAAAGTTGTGGGCTGGGGATGGTAGCTGATGCCACTGGTATAGCCTTGTGGGGAGTATGGTCCATGAAATGCTTTTTTGAGGCTCGGCGCATCCCATTGTTCTTCAGGTCTAGATCTTCCTGTCTGCGGTGGCATGGGATAGGAGAAGCCGTTCCCTTATAATAACTGCAAATCTCAGTCATCAGTAATCTTCATTTTGACTTGCAGCCCTTTTATGATTTGCCGTTCTGATTCATTGTTCAAGTGCTGTTAGGAAGGATTATTAATCTCTCCTGATTTCCCAGCAGTGAATTGTTCAGCTATACCCTCACTTTTTGTCTTACCTGGTCTCCCGGACAAACAGATTTTATGGAAGTCATTATTTCCGCCCCTACTCCACTCACACTAAAATCCTGTACCTCTAGTCTCTCACTGACTCACTGCTGGGAAATATTAGGTCCTCTCATCGTGTGTTCACAGAGAGTAGCATCACCAGCAGCTTCTAAAATCTATGCTGAAATGCACAGAAGAGACGAAGAAGTATGTTTGGGTGGTTAGAATATTTTATTTATTGTTGATGCTGTTGCAGCACTTCAGAGGGCATGGAATTATTTATAACTGCTCTGAAGATGAGGCAGAACAAAAGTAGGATAGGCACAATTCCCTGTGCTTTTCCTTTTCAGACGGGGGGGTGGGTGGGTGGGGTGGGGGAGTTGTTCCTTCAAGTTTCACTCCATAACTGGGAATGGCCTGCAAGGAAGGAGCTGTAGGCCTGGTGCCTTTTTCCCTCTCTCCTTGAGATAACAAAAGCATCCCCACTGTGAACATGAGGTGAAGAAGAAATCAATGTCCCAACTGATGTGTAAGAGCTTGATCACCAACTTGTGGTGTAATTTGGGAAAGTACTTCAGATGTTTAGAATGCACTGTCATAGTTTTGGAGGGCTGGCTTGCCAGATTCCCCCCACCCCACCCACTCTAAATCAGTGTTTTCCAACCTCAGAGTCGTGACCTCCTAAAGTGTTTTATGTGGGTGGATGGGGGTTCCAGCTGGTTAACTTATGTGTTGTAGCCCTTGTCAAATAAAGTCTTACTTGACTTTTCAGAGCCAAATATTAAGGTTAGTGTGCATGCATTTGTAGGGGGAAAGGGCCCCTTGGGGGAGAAAGAAGCCTCTGTTTTTGGAGAAGGGGTGACCAAGACTGTTTTTCACTCACCCCCCTCCTTTTTAAATGCTGTGGTGTTGGCCTGCCAGGGTACAACAACAACAATAGCAGCAGCAGCAGCAGCGTATTTATGCAAATATGGGGTGGGTTGGTAGGTGGGTAGCAGCTTACATGGCCATTATAAAAGGGGGTCATGACATGAGAAAGGTTGTGTACCACTGCTCTAAGTCAAACCTCCTGACGCCCTGTTGCATTTACAGCTGGGCAGAGGCCACAAGCGTATTTTATGACATTAGTGGGTGATGAGGAAGGAGGAGGTGATGATATAACATATGTTTATGGAGCACATTTAGACTGTGCATGCGTGTACACGGGCTTGCACATATATAGCAGTAAGACAAAATGGTTTATGACTGAACAGAAGGCTTGATATGCCTTTAGATGCCTGTGGGTATTTTAGTGAAAGTACAGAATTTGATAAATGCCCTTTTGTTAATCAAATCTAGTCTTCACTATGTGATAAGATCCAAGCAGTGCAGTATAAAACTTATTACTTCAAGCACTCATCATTTTGTGTTTCATTTTGCAGTGATATTTGGATATTACTGTGGTTTATGGCCATATAAATGATGGCTAGTGTGGTATACCTGATAGAGTAATGGGAAAAGACTGGGTTCAAATCCATGCGCAGCTGTGGAAACTCACAAAGTGTGTGCGCGTGTGTGGCACTGGTTAAATCCCTCTTCCAATATCTTATTTACCTTCAATATTATTAGAGACACTTTGTTAGGTGCAGTTTGACAGCACATAATAATCAATGGCCACAAAAATAAGGTATTGCCTATAAGACCACTGTTGAACAAAAATAAAGGCATTATACTGTAGAGAAGAATGCCAGGACAGGAGTTGAGAAAGAGAAGATTGTATCTCAGTTTATCTGCAGAGAATATATGTCACACATTCTCCAATATTACATAAATATTAAGTAGTGCTGTTCCTGTGATACTAGACAGGAAGGCAAGACACGGTTGTAGGTGTATGCCCAGGGTTAGCTATTAGGCGTTTATGAGATTCCAGGAGCTTCATTTAGCATACATTTATACTGGTTTCTAGGGACTCGTCATTTAAAGTGGAATGGGGTTTTGGGGTGTCCTATAACTGCAAGACACATACATCTTTCTATTACTGAAGATCCTAGACTCCACGCTTACCTTTAAATTTCAGGGATGTTGCTTTTAAGCAAACATGCTCAGGATGATGTGAGCTATTTTTGATCACATCACAGTAAAAGGCACTGATCTATGATGGGAACAACTTCATTAAAACTTGAATTCACATGCTTTGAAATGGGCACCCCTCCACCTCTGGCAAGGATCCAAGGGAACACAATGCTTTTGCTTAATTTTGATTATCTGCAGCTTGTTCCTTCTGAATTCCACAAACTGGGATTTATTCATAACTGAGGCTCGTTTGAATTAAGATGTGGATCATGAAGTTGTCTCAGTATTATTTTACGATTAAGATTTACCATATCATAAGGTCTGAATGCAATTCAGAACCAGAGTAACTGATCTGTAATCGTTCGGCTTGTTGCAAAGATGTTGCAATGATGAATTGTTGTTTACCTGCTTTTTAATATTTCACTACCTGCACTGAGTGACTCGGATGAGGGGGTAAAGATGATTAGAAATTTCTTACATAACTAGTTGGTGATGATGAGAGTAAAGTGGATGAACTGTGCAATTTGGTAGGACTAATTAAAGCCATTGTGTGCTAAGTCAGACCACTGGTCCATCTGTTATTCACTCCATCTTGTGGCTCTAAGTCAATGGCCCTTTTTTCATCCCTTTTACCAAAGGTCCTCCCCTCTTGGGGAGGTCCTCCCCTCTTTGAGCTGGACATGGCCTATTGCTGATGAGAAGAATGTAGGGATGTAGAGCTTCACAGAGGCTAAAAAAAAAATTATCCCTGGCCACGGTGTCCAAAGCTCCTGAGAAGTGATATCCTAAAGACCTAGAAGAGTCATGTTTCCCTACACAAACTCCATGGAAGCTTCATTTAATAATGCTATCATATCTTTCTTGGATTTGACTGAGTCCCTTTAAAATCAATGCCTCTTGCAATGAGTTCCATAGCTTAAATTTGTTGATTCTTGGGTGACCTTTTTTCAGGAAAGACCCAAGTGATTTAATTGCTTGCAGTAGAACTCCAAAACCATGCATGATTGACAGCACCTCAGACCTCCCACTGAAATGAACGAAAACGGTGCCGATGGACTCTCAGACAGCTCCTCTTCTTTTAACTGGGGCTTATCTCAGAGATGTTTCTGTAGTCCATTATTGATCAGTCAGGTATCTCTCTCTGTGTGGCCGTGAGTCTCCTTCCAGTGGTTATTGCTGGCAACTGAGTGTAAAGAACTCCTAGCAATAGAAGGAGCATCTGATGGGAGGTCACTGTTGTGCCTAGCAGTTTAATGACTTAGGGATGAATTGTCATTACTTGAAGGTTTTTAACTTGTTTTAACTTGTGCTGCAGAAACAGGGAAGGAGTTGGGTGGGGGGGAATCCCCTGAAATACATTGGTGGAGGCACTCCACCCTCAGAAGCTTGACTGACGTCAACGAGAGTTCTGCGTGTGTGTAATGCAGCAGGATCGGGCCATTGGCTGAGGGGTGTGTGTGCATGTGTGCTGTTGTTTATTTCATGGAGCATTAAGAAACACACCTGTCTGGAAATACCTGCAGTTCAGATTCATGTTAGATAATAGCAGTGCCAGGCCTTTGTTGAAAGTTTTGGGAAGGAGATAGGATTACCTTGTGAAAGGGAAGGTGTGTGGAATGTTTCTGGATCGGCACATTCTGTTCTCTACTTTCCAAAGTGCTGTACTTTGCTGCTAGCTGGGAGTTCACTGCCACAGGTCAAATGAAACCTGTAACACAACCAGCTCTAAACTGACAGGGCTTAGTTTCCTGATCTGCTCTAGGAGTTGAGTTGAGGCACGGACAAGATGGGGCAGTTTATTGTTCAGACTATGCCTCGTTATTTCAATAAAATAAATGTTTTGTAGATTTCCTTGAAACCACCAACACTACTCCAGATAAGATATAAATCCCATAATCAGTGGTACAGCTGTTACCTGAATTAATCACTTATATCAGTGTTGGCAAACCTATGGCATGGGTGCCAAAGCTGGCACTCGGAGCCCTTTCTGTGGGCACCCAACATCACCCCTTCACAGCCACCTTTTTTCAGGTTAAATTGCTGCATTGGCACTTTGCAAAAAATTAGTGGGTTTTGCATCGCAGTTTGAGCACTCAGTCTCTAAAAGGTTCAACATCACTTAGATTATACTATAGGAGGTAGAAGTTGCATGACTGAATGCTTCCCTTCGGATGAAGCCTTCAAACCCCCCCCCCCAATAGACATAAAATGCTAGGAGAGAAAACTACACTGAACCCTCTCCCCAGCTGAACTAAACACCCCCCCCCCTTTTTAACGGAAGCACTGAAACTCCCCCAGCCTCCCCCGGCTGCAGCTCCAAGTGGTACTGTCCAGGAATATGATCAGCTTTTAATTCTGCAGTCCTTGCAGCAGTGCAAACTGGCCCTCAGAGCAATGCTAGCATTCACGTTTGGGTTTCCGACTGACATTTCATGTTCATTTGGCTTGAGCTCAGATTTGTTAGAAGGCTGTCACTCCAACAGAATGAGTTTGGGGGTGATCTGAAAGCACAACACTAAATATGCAAAGTATCTGCCATATTAAGAAGCAAAGCAACTAGCAGGCCGACATTGTCATCACACTAGTTGCAATCATACTAGAAAAGTTCAACATCAAAGAGATCACAGCAAACTTTCTGGTAGGAAAAGTATATCAAAGGACCGATGTGGGATGAAGAACTGAAGACAGATGAAACTGAGCTTTAGCTGTTGGGTCCCCTGTGGGTGAGGAGAAATCTCTTCCTTTTTCTACAAAGTTGAAATCTGGGCCTCTTTTGGTGCAGCTTTTTCTCTGTTTATGACAAAGGGAAAGATGCATAAAGAAAGGGCTAGTAAAATGATTCCTGAGGCTTCCTGTGAATATTTAGGAAAAGCCAGCAACAAATGCCCGAGTGTGGAAGAGATTGAGGGAATTTGAGCTGCCCCAATTAGTTCTAACCTTTCCCAGCTCATCATGGAAAAAAAAAAGCAGGACTTATTAGGATTTCTGTCAAGACAAGACAAGACAAGACAAGACAAATAAATTTATTGATTAGTCCTATGACCATATCAACCAATAACAACACAGAATATAAAATACATTAAAGTACATGCAACACCATCCAATAGGGTACCCTACAATACAGATTCAGAATATTCAGAAGTCATATATGCAGATCTCCTTTGCAGGATACTCCAATTTGTTCGACGTATAGCGTTCTTAAAGCTGCAGCTTTAATTACAAACTTGGCAACTTTGCGAACAATGTCCAAACTGTACTGTAAAAAGCCACATATCTGGAAACTGCTTGTTCTTTGAGAATCCTGGGAATCCTTGAAAAAAATAAAAACCCCAACAACTGAGAAATACACATCCCTGCTGTAGTTTTGGTTCTGGGGCCATTTTTAAAAAAGGACTTGTGAGCTAATTAAAAATTTCCACCCAGGAGCTTCTGAAATGGAATTGAAAGTGTCATTGTGCTAAACTATGCCCCTGAACAAATCTCTGGAACAAAATGCTGTGCCCTCGGCAGCTAGAAAACAGAGAAAGGCAGCAGGGAAAGCACCAAAGGTATTGGATTAAGTCTTGTGTTATCTGGAAAGCAGAAAAGAACCAGACCAGCAGAGCAGAACCTGGACTTTTATAGGTCCCTCTTGCCTTGTCTGAAAGAGCCCCTGGTGATTTTTCTGTCCTGGATCTGCAGCATTTCAAATCGGTCATTCTTTCACTCCACTATACTGTGCATTAAGGGCTTAATTTTATTTAGGAGCACATCCAAGGCTTAGCTCTGGAGCCTAAACATTTCTAATGCTATTTAAGTAAAAAACAATTTTCTCTTTAATATTTATAATCTGCCCATCTATGAAGAAGGTCAACGGTCTCCAGGTCAGATGGCTTCCATTTCAGCACACTTTATTTTCAAAACCACACACTGTTGTGATCTATTCATTCTTATATCATCACCAGTGTTCAGATCTCTTATTCCCTCTGCTGGTAGCAAGTTTGAATGAGAATTCCAAATACTTCTAGTTCAAGATATACAGAGGTGTATGCTTTCATCCATCGTAACCATAGAAGAAGCCTAAAACAGCATAAAAACAAACCCATGAAGCCTTCTACTAGGGCAGTCTTCACAAGCTTTGTGCCCTTCCGATGTATTACATTAGAACTCCTATTGTCTCCAGCTAACATGGCAATTGTTGCGAGAAACTGCAGTCCATGCATCTCGGGCGGTAGTACCAAGTTGGGACAGGCACTACTAACTGATAGTGATTTCCAGAGTATACAATGGGCTTGAAGTTAGTTCCCTCAACCATTTAACTCTGAATACTGGCTCTAAGTCTGCTCTGCAGGGTTTCTGCTTTTTCTGCCATTCTAATATGAGAATGTCCCAGAGATAGCCATCTTGCTGTTCCCAGGTCCAGCCTCTGCAGGGTGCAGCTGATGAAGAGGTCAGCCCAGAATAAATCTACATATTAGACTATTTGTTGAACAGGAGAAGAATACAAATAAATAAATAAAGCCTTCAAAGATTCCAAGTGGCTGCTGAATGTGCATGTGATACTCTTTTAAGGACAGAAAAAAACCACACAGGCAAAAGTGACTGAAGCCTCTTTCTTTCCAAAGTAGTTCTTTCCATCTCTTACGTTGTTAGTTACTGTTCCATCTTATATTAGGCAAGGCACATATATGTCTGGCTTCTAATGCCACAAAAGCCTACACATGCTGCCTCCCCTACGCCCCAAATATGGAAAGTTGGCCCTGTGTGAGTGTTCATTTTTGATGACTCAGTCTTCCAACTCATCACACATTTCTGTGGCAAGAAATACAGTTTTCTCATACTGGTAGTTAAATGAATAAGCAAGTGTCTGGTACTATTTTCAAAACACCTGTGAGTTCTGATAAACTAATCCAAATGTGGCCTGTAGAGTGACTATCACTGCCCTAGTTTTTATTGTTTTCCTAAGTTGACATCAAAAGCAGAATATTTCACATGCCATTGTGAGGCTGCCATACGGTGTTTGTGCAGGGGCTGCCACTGTTTGAGCCATTTTGCAAATGTTCCTAATCTATGGAAACACCATGGACTTGGAAAAGTTACCGCTCTCAGTATTCCCTTGTCATCAGAGGCTGGGTTAAGAGTTTCTACATTCTGAACAAGTGGTTTGTAAAGAGCTCACCTTTCCTCCAAAGCTAAATATCTGCTCTGGTGAGCTAATTTTCATCTGAATCACAGTAGTTAATGAAACAGTACCATTCATGCTCCTTGCCTACTGTAGTCTTCATAGTTGTCAATGTATCATGTTATGATCCCCCTTTTCATATGTTAAATGCACACTTAGCATTGATGCAGCTTGTCTTACTGGTTGAGAAAGGTTGGCATACATAAAGCCATCTTTTATGCTCATGACAAAACCACAGTTAGAACTGGGAACTTGTGGATCACACCCCAAACCTATTAACCAACAGGCTACAGAAGCATTCTGGCTTTATGCAATAGGCACCCATCTGCCATCGGCTGGCATCTGAGAGCCATGTGAAAGAATGCATGATCCAGGGGTGTGGCAATGATGCCACCACCTACCAAGCCCAGCTTATGAAAATTGATCCTGTTGAGCTTGTGTTGCTGCGTGGGTGCTGACTGGGTGTTTACACCCTCTCAAAACCAAGTACTGCACACATCTGCATGTAGAAGTTGTTGCATCAGCATACATGCCATAGTAGAGTGCCAAGTTGTGCAAAGCCCCCTTTTGTGTGGATTCCAATGTGCTTTCAGTTTGCATCATGCTTCGAAGGAGTCCAGTTCACACTGCGGTAGAGCCGAGAGAATACAGTGAAATTTGTGGTCCACTTGAGAGGTCTCATGTATCAAATATGCCACTCTCTTATTTCATATTGCTTTCATTTGAAGCAAAGCAAATGTACCCTGTGGCTCCTATGTGCTCACTGTGTGATCGCAAAATGTTGTCTCTAGGATCACCTTCATCTGTCTTTTGCCATAGCAAAGGGCTTACTCTAAATTCCTTCATAAATTACAGAACTGGAAGAGGTCCCAAAAGCCAGCTAATCAGCACCCTGGCAGGCCAGTAAATCCACAGCTAACTGTTTGGATGAAAGCTCTAGCGAAGTGGAAGCCACCAACTACTGGATAATTCCAGTTGTTTTGGTATCTGGCTGTGGTGCCAGAAGTGGTCTCCTCAAAAGTGGCTGGACAATGATCCAGGTCTGCAGTTCGAAGGTGATGATTAAGATCTTCCACCTCTTTTCATGCTATGCTTTCAAATGCTCACTCTATATCCTATCTCCAGATTTTCTAAAGGAAATGTTTTAACCGTACAAGAACTTTAAAATACAAGGGCCTGGTTGGATAAGATCAATCTTTTCTAGCTATTGCATCATTCATGCAGTGTCCAGGATGTCGCCATAGGTATCCCACCAGTGAGACCTGAGTGCATCCATGGCTGATGCATAAAGGTCCAGACTGGTGCCCAGTAATGTCTGGCACCTCCATGAACCTGTCTAACCTTATGTTAAAAATGGCTAGCAGTCATCACTGGATCTTCTGGTAAAGTGTTCCAATTTAATCACGCGCTTGTTGAAGAAATCTTTCTATTTAAGACTGAGATGAAAGAAAGGAGCCTCATGGTGCATGGTATAAACTGCTGTACTGCAGCTGTAACTGTGATCATGACCTGGGGTTCAGTTCCAGGTAGCAAGCCCAAGGTTCACTCAGCCTTCCATCCTTCCGAGGTCGCTAAAATGAGAATCCAACTTGCGGGGGGGGGGGTTGATATGCAGCCTGCATAATTAAACTGTAAACCGCCCAGAGGGTGCTTTAAGCACTGTGGGATGATATATCAGCAGAACACTTTGCTTTGTCTAGTTTTGTATTACTTTCATCAGTTTTGAAAGGCACCCTTTGTGTGGATTCTTACGGACATATTGGCAATTGTTTCAATGTTCAGTGCCACATAATTTCATTGTTATCATCACTGGTCTTTCCCTTGCTTGCCATCCCTCCTGATTACTCTGGATGATGACTGCAGATCATTCAGCATTAAAAAAAATTAAAACAGACCAAAACAAAGCAGTAAAATAATTATTGCTGATGAGGTAAAATGGCAGATAAGAGCAAGGGAAGTCAAGCAAAGTGAGGGTAGAAAAAAGAAGGATGCTGATAAAGAATAACAGCGCATGGGACAGAAATGTCTGTGTGTGTGG
Organism: Phrynocephalus versicolor; assembly: GCA_023846285.1. Lineage (NCBI taxonomy): Eukaryota > Metazoa > Chordata > Lepidosauria > Squamata > Agamidae > Phrynocephalus > Phrynocephalus versicolor. The sequence goes on from JAHTLZ010000252.1 coordinate 1,419,104, forward strand.
GGGGGGAGCATTGAAATAACGTGACTATTTTGGAAGCTGCATTTCATCCATAAAAGATGCTGATTTCAAATTGGTCTGAAATTAACAATGGTTGACACTGCCCTAATTTTGAATATGACAAATAAATGCTACAATTTCAGTGTGTGCCATGTTATTGAAGATGCTTCAAAATGTGGTTCAAGTATTTCCTTTTTCAAAGATGCTTTGATAGCAGAAAAGTTTGACAAAATTTGTTTACTCCACCTCTGGCAGGAATCTGGCAACTACTGGCTAGTTAAATCTTTGCAACAGCACACTCTCCAAAAGAAGAGCACTGATTTTTTTCAAAATCCGCTTTCCAAAGTTGCCTCTGTTTAGCATACAAATTGAATTCGCTCGATTAGTCTTCTAAAAGTTTAAAGCTTCCCCTCTCAACCAAATTCCGTTCTACCAAGCAAGCCAAGGCCCTCCGGCATTTTTCGGGGGGGGGGGACCTGTTCTTATTGGAGCCATCATCCTAAAGCAGAACAATTTTGTTTTAATTCTGAGATAGATGTAACCAATCCCTTTTTCTTAGGGTGACGTTTGCCAAGCACGGCTGCTCCTCAGCCTCCTCCGTTCATTTAGCGAAGCTTAAAAAGTATGCCTTGACAAGCGCTGGTGAAATGAATGGAAGACACACAGCCTCCTTTCTTGGCCGGCCATGGTTTCTAATATTTGCTTTCCTTTGTTTAATGCAGTCTCTTAAATTGTTGCCAGTTAGATTCTCCGGAAATGAAAGCTTTTGTCGTGGGTTGGCTTTGCGCCAGGACGTTCAAATTTCACTGCAGCCTTATTAAATACGCTCACCAGCCTAAGAGAAGTCACTGAAAGCTCTACGTCGGTAGTGTGGTGACTGTAAAATAGTGGTGATAGTCTTGTTGTGCCGCATCGGATTACAAAAAGTGCGGGGTGGGGTGGGGGTGGAATCTTACTTGAGGGTCAGTAGTGTGTTGTTATTGTCTCCCCAACAGGAGAGGGTTTTTAAAACTGAAATGGCTACGACCTTCCAGACAGCTAGGCAAAAGAGGTTGGCATTTGAAGCCCATGGAAAAAGGATTATTTGCCTGGTGGCCAAAACAAGGCAGTGAACGTGTGGCCAGAGGGGCAATTCAGAACCTGATTACTGCTCCACATTGGAGAGAGATCTCTGAGGATGAATTCATTTGGCGGGGAAGTTCTTGGTCCAGCCAAACCTAGCAGCCATGGGGCGGCTGGGCACTTTATCTGTAGGTCTGCTGCTTTCCTGGGACGATCAACATGGGAGAAGAACAGAAGGGTCAAGCAGGCCTCGGACAAGCCACAGCCAGAGCACTGAATCCTTTTAATGCGTCTTATAGCGGCCCGATGAAGGTGCAATGGCATTACCCTTGCAAAGCATTCCAGCGGTGCTTTTGTTATGCCACTCTCATGCCAGGAACATATATGCATAGAATGAGGGAACAGAGAGGCACTCTGTGAACCACAACGTCGGAAAAACACTTTAGGGATGTTTATTACGTCTTTGGTTCAGTGACGCAACCATGACCCTTTGCACCACCCTCTCTGACCTTAGGAAAATTTACAAAGTTGTGGTGGCACTCTGGACACCACCACCCAGAGTATCGTAGCTGGAATGGCCAGTGGATTAATTGTGCTTTTGGGCAGAGCATCTGTCTGTCTTTATGGACCACCACATCCAGAATTTCAAAGCCAGGAAGCCTGATTAGTACGGCATAATCTCTTCTGCATCCAGAGTCCAGTTTTTCATCCTTGGAGGGCAGCAGTGTGGGTTTGAGGCAAAACACAGTAGAGCAGCAGAAACAGGGCATGGAGTTCAGGTACTTTTCTAGCCTTCTTAACATTAGCAGTGGTGCGCACAAGGCGTCCTTTGACTATTTGTCTTGGCTTGGCCCCATGAATTTTAAGCAGAAATGTACTCCGCGAAGTCTTTACGAGAAAGAAAAGAAGAAGTGTGAATCTGTATATATCCAGCAGAGCGGCAGCCATGTCTTAAGAGTGATTTTCTTTTTGTGATGGATAAGCTCCTTAAAATGTCTGCAAAATATTCTGGTCCAAATGCTGATTTTGTTGTTTGAAGCCAAAGGCTTCTCTTTAGAAATAAGAAAGAGTCACTGGCAGTAGGTCAATCAAAATGTTCACTAGCCTCTGGATATTTCGATAATGATCACATTTGGCAAGCATGAGTCCGAAGCCCTGTGTGAATGTTAAAAACATTTGTTTTAGGTGTAACACTCCTTCTATAGCAGATGTCCCTTCTCCCAATGAGCAATGAGTAATGTATCACCTGGTTAATTCCCTTGTGTGAGGCTGTCTTGTAAGAGCACAGGGGCGGGAAAATGCAAACTAGATGGCAATGCTCTGTTTTCTTTTGTGTACAGCACTCCCAAGGATCATTACAGGCCTATTATATTGTGCCCACAGAATAGCTTGGCTCAGTTAGTCTCTACCTCTTCCCATTTTATGGGGAACTGAGTATCAGGAAAGGTAGCTTGCAAAAATGAAACCGAACTCAGCTCTCTGACTTTACGGCCCTGCTGTGTTCATTGGATCATTCTTCAAGTTTCACAATTACACCCAAAATTAGCTGGCTTGAAGCAACACTCAGACTTCCATTATTCTGAGGACAGTAAACTGAGTAGCGAGCTTCCTGGGGGTGAGGGGGTGGCAGCAATATGTAGCCCACATAGTTAAACTGGAAACTATCCAGAAGCTTTAAGTGCTACTGGGCAGTATACAAACTGCATGCTTTCCACTTTTGTGGCTGCTTAGTAAAGGCAGTCTCATCTTTTCTGTGTGTCGGGCTACCGTTTAAGGGTTCAGGAACCATAACAGAAATACCATTTTTCCTTCTGATCAGTACTGAGGAATGAAGCCTCAGAAGTTAAATGCGACAAATCCCTGTATCTGAAACCATTCACCAGCAGGTCGTTCTTTTCTGAGTATAAATCCACAGTTCAAGAGAGCCTATTTGACAAGGCCCATTATTCCGACTAGAAGCAGGTGAAATTCCTTTGCTGTCTGTGGAGTTTATGTTCCTTTTCTTCCTCCTCCAGCTGAGTATCTGTTACGTAATCTATTGCAAATTGCTTCCTCAGAACTTTGGATGGAAAGCATTCTCGGCTTGCCAGCTGGATATTTTTAAAGGCAGGTGAATCTGCCTGAGCAAAATAATGCTTGGTGGTGATCTTTTGGGCTGGCAGAGGCGGCCCGGGAGAAGACAAGACAAGGTACCCATCTCAGGTGGCAGGGCTTGTCTGTGCCTGGAACCTTGTGGAGGGAGCAGGAGAGTGCTGCCCATGGCACTTGCTTGTGCACCTTCCGTCAGCACGTGACGGACCCTTGCCCGTAGGTGTCTTGGTTTGAAACTGACTCATTCCACATCTTTGTTCCTTCCAGTTGGATTACCAAGGTGTTTTTTTTTTTAAAAAAAAAAACTCTTGAAATTAACAAATCTTTCCTTGTAATTTCACGTTTCCAAATGAGTTCTGGTTGTTAAAAAGCGGATACAAAAACATAATCATTGCACGATCTTACTCAAAAATCTCCTCGGTGCCAGCTGGCAATGGCAGAAGTATGAATTAGATGTTATAGGCCTGATGTTTTAAAAGTACAAATGGAATTGTCTGGGAAGAAGAAGAGGTGTGAGCTTGTGTCCACCAGCCCGTTTGATCTATCCCACCACCTTTTCTACATGCAAAGGAACGAGGCCGTTTTTCTCCCAAGCTTTGAGAGGGCCGCGCACCACGATTGCTGCTGGCCTCTTGTAAGACTTGTCCTCATTTGCCCTCCGTGCTCAGATATTTGCAGAACAGAGAAAGGATTATGTTCCTACCAGGATACTTGATACAGGGCAGGCAAGTTCATTCTTTCACAGTGGCTCTGTGCCAACACAGTGTTGTCCTTCTGCATTCAACTACTATATTTGCTGGAGAAACCCAGGTTCATATGAAAATGCTGTTCGCTGAATGAAATTCGGTGTTCGGAAAGCTGCAGCCATGCCCAGGCTTCTGCATATTGTCAAGCTCTCTCAATTTTCTTGTTTGCTTCTCTCCCACTCCCCCCCCCCAACTGTCTTTTGTGACTTTGTAATGCTATCATTATGCTCGGTATTACTTATTCTGACTGATGTTGTGTTTGTGCAATAGGTGATGCTTTTGAAAATGTTGTCATGTCAACTGATGATATCTTTAAAAAGAAGTTGACATTAAGTTTTCAGTGGGAGAAAAACAATCCTTCCAGAGTTATATAGATAACATGCTAGTAAGTTAGTCTAGGAATAGATAAATTTGCCTAGAAATATTTAATTTTTCACAGCTTTCTGCTGTGAAGGGTGCTAAAGATTAAAAGCTATGGGACATTATTAATTACATTTCAATCCCTCATTTTTCTGCAACAAGCTGAAGTTAAGAGTATATCCTTTTAAAGTGGCTCTCCTGTTTTTCTTCCCTACTTGATCCTGACAATAACCTAGTGAGGAGCTACAGGGCCCGTCACTCTGCCATTCTGGTGGCAGATAGTTCTTTATTTATTACAGTAATCACTGATGGGGCAGATATTTGGCACAAAATTTGGGGAGGTGTCCATCTAGGGCTGGCACCTCTCTAGAAAAACAAGAACTCTAACTTGGTCTTGTACTTTTAATTGTTGTTGTTCAGTCGTTCAGTCGTGTCCGACTCTTCGTGACCCCATGGACCAGAGCTCGCCAGGCCTTCCTGTCTTCCACCACCTCCCGGAGTTTTGTCGAATCCATATTGGTTGCATCGACGACACCATCCAACCATCTCATTCTCTGCCGTCCTCTTTTCCTTCTGCCTTCAATCTTTCCCAACAGCATCAGGGACTTTTCCAAGGAGTCCTCTCTCCTCATGAGGTGGCCAAAGTACTGGAGCCTCAGCTTCAAAATCTGTCCTTCCAGTGAACATTCCGGCTTGATTTCTTTCAGGATGGATAGGTTTGATCTCCTTGCAGTCCAGGGGACTCTCAAGACTCTCCTCCAGCACCACAGCTCAAAAGCATCGATTCCGCGGTGATCAGCCTTCTTTTAATAGACACCCAATAAGCAGAGATCAGTAGGTGCTGTGTTTAAATGGAAAGTTCAAGTGGTTGATTGGAAAACAGACAAGCCAGAGACACAGGATTGGCCATAAAGTGCAGACGGAACATCCAGGTAGATCCCTGGGTTTGATCCAGCAAGCTAGACCTTTCGTGGTTTCATTTGGACGGGATCATGCCTCTCTACTCACCCAGTTACATGCTACCGTGCCAAAAGAGAGCCAAGAAAAAGAAAAGACTCTTTGCATGCTGTTTTTTTGCCTAGATGCCTGTATCATTTCATGTATTTTATTAGCTATTTTGTTTGTAGTATTTTATTGCCTGTTATTTATTATGTTTTGCTCTTCTACCTTCCTTGTCCACCCACCGCCTTGAGTTGTTTTATACAAGCAGACACGGCATATAGATTCTAAATAAAGTAAACTCGGGACAAAGGCCAGAAAGAAAGTGGATCTTTAGGTTAAGGCCTTTGTTTACATTCCTCCTGCTGACTTGGGGTCCAGTCAGATACTTCTGTAGAAGAATTCTTAAATTCTTATTTTAGAAGCCACTGAAGAAGCTGAACTTTTAGATGCTGACCGGGGTGGGTAGTATTTGGCAATAAGGTTGGGGGGGTTGCTTCACTGAATCTCAGTAGAAGACCATCATGGTTGAGTGACTGCGGATCAGGATTGATTCTGAAAAGGTCCCAAGTAAGGTGGACCTTGCTTGATATGCACTAATGGGAAGGTCCACTTTGGGAACCAGTGGCCTATATACATTTTGAATCATCCTACAAGGGTAGAGATCAATTAGGACTGTGCTAATCCTGGCTTAATTGCATATAGTCAAACACTGCTGGCATGCTCACTTGCCTTCTATATAACACCCGTAAACAATATTGCTTCAAATGTCCTTTGTTCCCATTTGCCATGCATCCCTGGCAGTCCTGTGGATAGTGCATCTATGACGCAATTATTTTTTCTGCATAACATGAAGGACATTTATCATGAGCTGGACTGCTCTTGGGCAACAGCTGTTCCAACGCTAAGGAGTGTCCACCCACAAATTATAACTGTGACATTGTCTAATTGCTTGGAACCAGGTAACTTACAATGATCTCTTACATAACAGGACAAAGCAATCTAGTGCAAATAATTGTATCTTCTCAAAGCTTCTCCGAAGCCACCCAACCTGGTTCTTTTTATACTGAGTTAGACAGAAACACTGTTTATTGCTTCAATCATATTTTGATATCTTACTTTATTATCCTTGTTAGGCAAAGCTTCGACAGCTTCTGTTTTTAACTACCAAGTAATATATTGCCCTTCCTTTTATTTCCGGAACGCATAACCCGAGTATCAAGCTCCTACTTGGATATTTCTTTTCAGATGCAATTTGGGAGTTTAGATAGAACACATATTTTGTAAGGTGCTATAAAGATTGTATCAGTTCTTTTTTTAAAAAAAGAAAATAAAAATGAAATGAAAAATAATGGTGGTTCAATACAGCAGTCGGCAGCCTGTTGCCTCTAATGCTGTCCACTTGTGAATTCTGCAACTGCTGGAATAGAACATGAGGGTGTATTTTGTGAATATCTGCCCCTAAGAAGTTTTTATCCCTTTTTTTCAAGACAGCATAAAGTGCTTGCACAGCCATCCATCTTATTTACTTTATTTATTTATTTTGAATATTTTACCCTACCTTTCTCCTTGGAAAAGGACCCAAAGTTGGCTTACAACAATGAGGGGCAATATACAGCCCAGAACATTTAAGATATACATTCAAGTTAAGAATAGGGAATTAGGAGAGGCATCTTAGAACATTAACTCTTACACACATTGTGCTCTTATATTGATCAGCCTGGACTCTAAAAGCACATTCAGAGACTTCTCTATTTTGTGCCCTAAATATATGAGGTCAAATCAATTAGCATAATAGTCAAGTCGATTCTGACTTATGGTGATCCATTCCAGGGTTTTCTAGGTAGAGAATAAACAGAAGGGGTTAACATTTGTTTCTTCTGGAGGGCATCCTATAGGACTGGACGGCTTGTCCGTGACCACCCAGGCTGGCTCTTCTCCCAGTATGCACCATAGGGGATCAAATTCCCAACCACTGGTTCCACAGCCAGGTATCTAAACCACAGTTAACCTGTTTTATCATCGAGCTACATGCCACAGGATCTTTCATCAAATTTGGACCTACATCCAGGTGGTTAATCTTGCCTTTTGTTAGTCAGAGGTTGCAAGGCCTCTAATATTATCTAGATTAGATGCAATATTATTAATTTTTGCTTTGAGTATCCAGAGCACCTAGGCTGCCACGTAACATCCTCAGCTGTGCTGTGCTGAAACTGCCTTGTCATTGAAGAGAGACTCTTCATATAATCAGGTTTTAAAGAAACTGTCAAGTGAAATTTACAGTTTCCAACAGTATGGCTTCCTTGGGGATTTGATGTCGGGGTGACCTCTCCTTTTCCAACTTGGAAAGGCATACATTGGTATGAACAGAAGCTAATATGGAACAGATTTTAACACCGTGGTTAATTCCTTTCAATTGAGCCAATGTCAGCAAGTATAAAATAGGCTAGACATTAGCAAGAGCTTAAGCATTAATTACAAGCTTCCTAAATCTACAGTGTATAAATAATTACGGGTTTAAAAGTGTTATTGTGAGCTACAATTTATACCAAAACCTGATCTTGGACTCCTGAAATTGTAAGGCAGAAATCTGTTCAGGGCTAACAGAAATACTTGTAGTTCTGGAGGCAACAGACCTCTGAGAATGATGTTGTAACTATAGGGCACAGCGGGAAGGGAGATTTCCCATGATCAAGCCCCCATAAACTACTCTCCATTGACTGGAACTCTGTCTGAACTGTACACTTGGCATTTCCAGCTGTAATTAAGGCATTATAGGTACATTTAAAAGTATAAATGAATGGCTTGGTGTTTGCCATTTCCAGGTTATCATGATAAAATGTAAGTCCCATGGAGCTCAAGGCTAATGAAGGGTGACAAAGTTATTGACTGCTTTTTCACTGGAGAACTAGAAGCCTTGATGAAACTTGAGTAGCTCTAGCAAGGATAGTATAAAAACTGGCATGGCTTGTCTTGCCTGATTAGACCTGGTTTGTGTATAATCCATCATCTAGTTGCTTTTGGTGAGTCAGAACAAGCTGTCAGGGAAATTTTGCATACGGGAAAATAAACTCTCTCAGTGTTGTTTATCATGCCATCATTGTTACACAAATGACTAAAATGGATATAGGCAGGCAAACGGAATAACTTTCTTTTACTGAATTAGCAAATTCAACAAGTCTGATTTACAGATCTGGCTTTACAATCCTATCTCTTGAAAAACAAATAGCTATTTAAAAATAACTCGAAATCCCATTGTGTACAAGGGTGAGCAGTCTTGTCCCTAACTAAATATTTTATTAAAGACTTTAGCATCTACATTCTTTGAAGGAAGAGGTTTAAGCAGTGAACTAGTAATTTGCCTGATATGAATTCTGCACTGCAGATGCAAGAAACACTGATCATTTTATAACCCTTCGTCCTTTGCCTGTGAGCTGAACCTCAAAGTGGTTCCTTTGGAACCAGGCCAACATGCCATCCTCAATGGAGCAAGGTTTGCCTCCCTTGTGCCTTGCTCTTCTTTCCTCGAAGTGGCAGGTGCAACTTATCTGTTACCATTGAGTCTGGGAATGCCCTCCCAAGTGAGATCTGCCTGGTGCCAACATTGATGACATTTCGGCGCCAGGTAAAAACCTTCCTGTTCCAGACGTTTTTTAATTGATACAATGTAGACTGTGGTTCCTCTGATAGCAATTTTAGTGTAATGATTTTAGTGTAAGGTTTTTATTATTATTTTAATTATTTGTTGATATTTGATGTTTTAATTGCTTTAATTCTTTGATTGTAAACCACCCAGAGGCCTTTGGGTAGTGGGCGGCATATAAGTTGTAAAAATAAATAAAATAAATAAGGAAAGAAAAGGTGCATTTGATATAGAAATGTAAGAAGAGCCACAATGGATCAGATCAGAAGCCTAATCTAATCTAGCATTCTATTGACACAGTGAGTTCTAGTTTCTTGGGACAAATCTACCTGCAGAACATGGGTGCATCTGCATACTACCTCTGATATTAGAAGCAAGATACAGTACAGCCATCCTGGGCAGTGGCCACCGATACGCCAGATTTTATATACTCTGAAGGCAACTGGCATTTGAAGCCAAGTGGTTGGTGTTTTTTGTTTTTCCCCTGGTAAGAAGGCCCAGTTGCAGACCTTCCTAGTCATCAATCAACTGAAGCCACATTCCATCTGCCCCATGTCCTAAACACCCAGCAACCATCGTGTGGAACCTTCCCCAAAAATATCCAAAAGGGAGATAAATTGTAATGCCTTTCTTTCTCAGCACATTTCAGACAGGAAAACCTATTTCCTTACACTCATCAGGATAGATAAGGTAAACATATTTTGTATCTTTTTCCATTGGGGAAATTTCAGTGGCATTTCCTACTTCTATTTCTACCGTGCCATAGCCTAACCTGACAAATGTAAAATGTATTCACAATTTTTATTGGGAATGCCTTTGGTTGTGTTAATTAGCCATTTGTAATGGGCACCTACATATACATAAAATGGTACATGCTTGTCTTCTGAACATTCTTCTGAATTATTGAGGAGGTGGAGTGTAAAGCAGTGCACCGAATCAAATTGGACTGGTAACTTAAATGCATGTTTGGCATTATTGAATAAGAATTAGGCACAGCACTAGGGCTCTGAAAGTAGGTCAAGTAATGCAACCAGTACTCCAGGCACTAAAGATGAGTTACTTCCTTGAAAGATATCTACATATAAAACATATGAGCACCCCATTAAGTTTGAAGGGCCATGTTTCAAAGGGATGTAGTTCAGGGTTAGGGCTGGTAGAGGCTAATATGGAACTTATTGTTCAACTAAGGATAAATCTGTGATTAAATCAACCCAGTTCAATCCCTGGATTTTCCAGCAGAGCTAGACGTACGGGGAGCTCCTGCCGATCAGCGTATGGCAATATTGTTGTCTGGTCTGGCTCGGGATTAGGTAACTTCTTGCGTTTCTACCCATGTGTGTATTTCTAGTCAAGAAACCATTACATGCAAGAGGATTTTTTAAAAAACAGCTTAGGAAGTCATCTTTCAGTTGAGATAAAACAGATGGATGTTATTTCTCCATAAGGGAAATAGTTACACACTTGTACTACGCATTTGTGACTCAGATTTTATACTGCCAAAAGAACCAATGTTTTGTACAGCTTCCAAGATGTAGATAATTTGTCTGCGAGAAAGTTTGATTATGTGTTAGCGTTGTCTTTTGATGCAGTCTTGTTCAAATTTTTACTGGTTTTAGCTGTGAACAAGTGGCTCATTTCCTTCCAGTTTCAAGAGACCCTCAACTGTTGTGCTAAGTTGGCACTAGATGTCAGCTTTCATGTTAGCCAAGTTCTTAGCCTGTGAAAAAGAGGAAAGGTGGGGGGTTCCTCTGTATATCAGTTTTCCTGGACGGTTTTCCTCTTTGAGTCTATGGCATGGGTAGAATTAAGAGTGTGCTGTACATGAAACTGATCCAGGCTAATATGGAACTTATTGTTCAACTAAGTAAGGATAAATCTGTCATTAAATCCCACTTCCTTTAGAGACAACTAGTAGTCTACTGTCAGCCTTGTCAAGATAATTAAGGCTGCCTCACCAAGCCCCTATGAACGAGGATATTGTGAAGAAAATTCTCCATATTAGTGGAAGTTTCTCTTCAGGATGTCTGCGAAGTCTGAGTCTGAATTCTTTCTGGATGAAACCTAAGAATTTTCTCTTTCAGCCAGGGCTCAACACAAAGAGTTAAGCAAACACATGTGGCAAATCTAGTGATGCGAGCTTGTCTTACTGACATTTTCTTTTATTGTGTGTGCTATTCTTCCTGTATCAACTCTTTGCATGCCATGGTTGGTTCAGTCAAACATTAAATTATAGAGAGGCATATAGTCAACATTTTGCAACCATGAAAAGCCGGTAGAGTGCTTCCCTATTGAGAGACTGGTATTTTAAGTGGGTACCTTGCAGTTCAATCAGCTGTATTTGCATAACATTGACTAGGCTGTGTTTCACTAGTCCAGGTACTAAGGTTGCTTCTAATGCCAGAGGGTAGGGTTTTTTTTGGGGGGGGGGTTGAGTATCAGCATCATATAAAGCCCTTGAATCCTTGGCATACAGTGAACAAATAATCTCAGGCAGCATGTTGTGTGGGCTGAGTTCCTTGAAGGACAAAGGGCATTTCTGTTCTCTTTCTGGAGAACTTTTGTTTTTCACCTCCATTAGAAGTCCCCATGGAAATGCATATGTCCTGATAGGCCAGTTTCCACATGGTGACCCAAGTTTTATTTTGTTTCATATTGGCTTTTGTTTTAGTGCTGTTGCAGCATAATTAAAGATACAGTACATGGGAACAGAGCCGCAAGCAGGGAGGTAAAGGAAACAAACTTCAAGATGAAGACTTGCTTAAATTATTCTAAATGAATTTCCTTTAATTATCCACACACTCACACCCCATGTGTGTGTGCTGGCAGGGCATGGAAATAGAATATATTCTTCGTGACCAGCCGTGGCTCATAGCATGACGAGTCTAAGAGGGAGCTGTGATGTGCAGCTGAAGTTTGTGATTCAGATCAGGAGTGGAAACAAATCTCTCTATACCTGCCTGAGCACTGAGGTCTGCTGGGAAGGCCCAGTGGGAATAATATACGGTATGGAGATGTGTGAAAGGGCCTTCTCTGTTCTGGCTTCTCTGCTTGCAGAATGCCCAGCCTTGGAGATGTGAATACCTGATCTTCATTTGACAGTATGCTAAATTCATGTTTTGTTGTAAGGTTGCTTGGGTCCAGTGACCATAACCTTATTCTGACCCAAATTAAGTACAGATTTCTGTATAACTTTCTATTTTGCAGATTCCTTTAAACTGCTTTACATTGTTTCTTAATTATCTCATGTGTTATATTATCTGTTCCCTGCCCTGAGGTTTCTAGATAGAATGTAAGATAAGTCTTTTAAGAATAAATCAATAAACATTCTCACAAGTCATATTCTCTCCTAGACTTTGGCCTGAGAACTCGTAGTGTTTCCTGCCTTGCAAACAGGTGCACATGTGAATACAGAGACTGATTGGTCACACAGCATCACAAAGAGATACATGCACTTTTCATTTAAGGTTTCCATAGTCATGCTTCTTATCTCCTGTCAGTTTGAGTGAATTTCCCTTTCCTGAAGAAAGAAATTGGATGAAAATTCAGTACGTCCCTCCAGACAGATATGCTGTATGAACAGCCATTCACCATACCTTTTTTTAGGATAAGAGAAAAGGTGTCAGTTGTCCAGGTATAGGCATATGGAGGTTACCAATTTCAGACACCACAAGATGAGGCCTGCCCATGGCAGAGGAAAGACATGAACAAACTTTTGTATCCCTGCTAGAACTCAGTGCTCAGCAAGGTAGACACTGAAAACTGTCGGCTGCAAAGTTGGCAGCTTGGTGGTTCAAATCCCGGGTGCCACACAGTGGAGCAAGCTTCCGCTTTTAACCCCAGCTTCTGCCAACCTAGCAGTTCAAAAGCATGTAAAGGCAAGTAGATAAATAGGTACTGCCATAAGAAGCGGGGAGGTAAAACAGTGTTTCCTTGCAGCCATGCCAGCCACATGGCCACGGACTTGCACAACACTGGCTCGTTGGCTCAGAAACAGAGATAGGCACTGCCCCTAGAGTTGGACACAACTAGCACATATGTGTGGGGGGAACCTTTACTTTTTTAGAACTGCCACAATGATACAAATGTTGACTCACTGGAGCTTGCTAAATATTGCATAATCAAGACAACTTTTAAAAGATGCAAGTCTTTGTCCAAGTTTTTTTTTCCACTTCTCCTTTTAATGGAAAAGGTACTTATATTATTTCTTTTGTCGTTGCTTTAACTTGGGAGGATTTTGATTGCATTATTCTTTCAGTAATAAATATTCTACTTATTCTTTTAAAGGTTTTCTCTTTCCACATTTTATTACATTTTTTGGCTGTAGGCAGAATGGCTAAGAAACAAAAGCAGTTTCTTTGCAAATATCTAGATTGTCCAAATGGGTTCTATGTAAAGGGGTTTTTAGCGACATTAAATTGGATTTTGAAGAGTCCGCTGATTCTAATAGTCTTTGTGCACAAATAAGAAAAGTTGATCTGATTATTGTTTCAGTGCTTGATGATGGGTTTATGTAATCGCTAATCTTGGCACTTCTTTATCTAAAGCAGATTACAAGGCCACTGTCATTTTGTAAACTGGCATTAAACAGATTTAGTTAGTGTTAAATAAGTTAACTTTAGCTTTATTGGAAGGAGATGCAACACAAGTTTCCCTAATATATAATCCTCCTGTTGTATTAAGTTATTGAAAATTTCTACAAAATTTCTATTCATTCCACCTAGAAAGCCCTGTTTTTTTTTTTAAACTTGGGTTGTTAGCCAACAGTTAGGAAAGGAAAGGTAGCTCCAATAAGAACACAGTACTCGTGGCATAATGAACTCTTGATCATAGACATGCATCTCACCATCAATAAATGTATGCTCATCATAGCTATTATTATCCAGTGTAGTTGGATATTTTGTGTTCATTTTGAAAGAGCTGCTAAAATGTATCTGTTCAGGCATATGCAACACTTTAAAACAACCGAGGTTATATCTATTCTTGAATATCCAAATCTGTTTCTGATGTTACTAATTCTGAGCAGGTATCTTTTCTGTTATCAGCTTGCTGATTTACACCAAGATGTCTATCATCTTCACATTCTGTTTTCCAAATGGTAGCCAAAGAGATGTCCCAGGTAGGCCTACAAGCAAAGCAAGAAAGAATGTGATAGCCTACTTGCTGCTGAAGCAGATTGTGAGAGGCATATTACCTCTGAACATTAGCTGATCCATGTGGACATTGTAATTGATCATAACCTGTACATGTTGCTTTTAAAAAAAATAGGATCCCTATAATATACCAGCTAACCCGTCCACTGAAACTAATAGTCCAAAAATACCTCAATAGCTCTATCAACTGATCATCCTACGGCAGGACACAAGAAAGAAGTCCTATTTTGATTGTATTCTAATAGGCTATTTCCCAGCTCTGATGAAAGGAGTCGCCATTGGAGCCCCCCCCGTTTTCATGTATTGTGTAAATATCGACAGTATGCATGTTTGAGAAGCAGCCCTTGCTTTGATTCTAATAGAGATGTTTGTGGTTCATTGGAAGTTTATTTTTTACAATCTGACTTGTTCAATCTTTTGCATTTCCACTTAGAGTTGCTCCAATTGAAGATGTCATTTTTGCTGCTTCTTGTTGGACATTTCTGATAACTCTAATGGCAGACAATTAACTTTATAAGCTATAGCCTGTAGTTAGTTTAGAAGTAAAAGAAAGAGAGAGAGAGAGAGAAATCCACATCTAGTAGTTTTTTGCTGTATTAGCCATCCTCCCAAGAGACTGAAGGCAGAATGAGGTACTTTTACCTCTGTAAGTAGCAAAGGTAAAAAATTGTGGTTCCTTTCATCGAACACTTGTTACAACTTCAGTCATTAAAGCATTATGTGAGATCATTTAAAAAAATAAGGTCTACTTTTCTTTTAATTGAATCTCTAATTTAGCATTTATGTCTTCAGGAAATCCTTTTCACTGTGAGTGCAAATTCTTCCTTGAAGAGGTTTTGACTACCATAAGTGTAATTCAGAAATTGCTAGTCTGCAAATAAGAGTACGTACTGGACACTGTAATAAGGATTTTTCCTTTTCCTTAGTCTTAGTGAGTCAACTCTGTTGACTGCAGTGACACCTAATGGTCATGAGTAGAATTTTTAAGCAGTTGGTTTTAAGATGAAGAACACAAGAACTCTGAGTTAGCTTCTAAACAAATCAGTAAATCAGTAACTGACAGCTACTCCTGTAAGAAACTAGCATCCACATGTGTCATTAAAATTCTCACAACCAGTTATGTTATAGCACTGGTGGTAATTGTGCTGTTGAATGAAAGCCCAGCTTTGCCAGTGTTTATATTTCAGCCTTTGAAATATAGTACTTCAATATACACCTCTTGTTATATGAATGGCAACCAACCCAAAACATGCCATTGGTAGTACTATGTATGTTTGCGACTGGAGCTTTAGGCTTTCTGTAGCCGATGAAACCAACATCTGCTTCTTCTTAACACCCTTAGTTGTTTTCTGAAAGTTCCTTCTAAGCCCAGTGGATAATACTGGGCCAGCCAGGAATATTAACTGCCTCTTGAGAATAATACTTTGGCATGAGAGAAAGCACTTATTTACTGTCTGTAAATATGTGTCGCCATAGGCAAAGGATTATTATTTATTAAGAACCTAATACTGCACACACCATGCTGTATAAACCAACAGCTACTCATGGCTTACGTTACCCCATAATCCTGTCAAAACGTCGCTATGTACAAGAGCCCTTATGTTATTAAGACTTTAATCTGTACAAACTGGCAGATGGATGTTTACCTAAGAATATTGTTCACAGGGCCAGTCCTCTTAAAGCAAACTGAGGCCACTAACCTGGGCAGTCTCTTTGCAGGCCCATTGAGGCAAGGTGCCCATTGTGGTGAGCAGTTCAGTGCTAGAGGCATTCAAGAGAAAATTAGACAACCATCTGTCAGATTGTTTTTGATTTAGATTTCTGCCTTCAGCAGGGAGCTGGACTCCATGGCCTTATATGCACCTTCCAACTCAATTATTTTATGATTCTGTTATTGTTTCTGCTGTTACCATATTGAATACATTTAAACAAAGGGAGCCGCCTTACTGGAATGGGAGTCTTTCTCAAATTCAACCCACAACTGGAAGTGTTTCTTTAGGGCTTCTATCAGGAAAACGGAAGTGACTGAATGGGCAGTTTTGTGCCAGCAAAGCATGTGCTCTTCCACCAAGCTATGGCCCCTATCTTATAATTCCTATAGAATTTGTACAATAAGATCTTCCAGGCAGCTGCCTCCACCATATTTTTATTTTGCTTCTTATTCTGTAATGTCCATCCATGCTACTATCTGAAAATGCTTTTTTCCCCAACCCACTTTAAAATGCTGCTTTCCCTCCTAAATACGCCTCTTAATAATTTAGGACTAAGATAACAGAACAATTGTTTTCTTCTGCATATGCTTGTTCAGCTTTAAGCTTTCTTCAGAGTTGTAGATATAGCTGTCCACCAGTTAGCATAGTGACTGTGATGCCAACTAGTCTTCTATAAAATCGGTGTTTAGCTGGGACAATGCTTGCACTAAAAATTGCTTGAGGCATTGTAGAGAAATTTCCATATATGCATGTCCATGCACATGTGCAGGCACGCTGTCTCTTGGAGAATCTGGAATTTATGAACTTGTTAAAACGAGAATGTCATTGTAAGCCTCAAATGTTTTAGGTGAATAATACGCGATTATCATGAATTACTTTAAGGTGCACAGGACAGCAAATGATTTAGGCAATGGAACTGGGATTAGAATGTATACAGTCAATTCCTTTTTAAATCTTCAGCGGGTTATGTTGCTTCAAACACTGGCACTAGTCTGGCACTCCTCTTTCTGCTACATACTGTATATATTCCATTGACTATGTGTGGTTATAATGTGTCCATTGACTATGTGTAGTTATAATTCCTATAGAATTTGTAACAATAAGATCTCCCAGGCAGCTGCCTCTACCATACTTTTATTTCGCTTCTATTTAATCAATAGACTTACAACACCAGTATTTGAAAAACAAATGAGGGGTTTTTTATATGTGTTAAGACTTTCTGCTTTATAAGACGATGTGTTTATAATAGTGATCTCCTTCATGGCTTTTAGTCTTACTAATAACACATTCTCTAAATTTTGAACATGTCTAGTTGGGCTACCAGCAAAACTCTTTCCCCAAGTATCTGACAGATTCCTCCAGCCCCCTTGATTCATGTGTTATCAGTTGCATGGCTTCCCCATAGGACCACCCCTCGTGATACATTCTGGGCTGATACGTTCTGGTGGAATCAGCCTTTCTTCTAGTGCTTCATCTTCCAAACTGGGAAAGCAACTGTAGAAATGGTATATACTGGTTTCAACTGCTGGACCTGGAGTCAAGACCTGTTGTTAGCCGAGCTCCTTAGCTGCTGCCTTCTGTGCAAGACAACAGTGAAGTGGAGAAACGATAGGAGAATATAATGGTACAATAACTGGACACATCCGATCTTGCCTGATTTCGGAAGCTAAGCAGGGTCGGCCCTGGTTAGTACTTGGATGGGAGACCCCCAGGGAATACCAGGTGCTGTTGGTGCCTGGAGTAGGAACTGGCAAACCACTCCAGTATTCCTGCCAAGAAAACTCCATGGACATGGAGTCACAAAGAGTCGGGCACGACTGTAATGACACAACACAGACACACAACTGGGTTGGACTGAAATACCTATCAGGCTTCATAGCTGATGTGGAGGGATGATGAGAGCTGTAATTCAATAACATTTGGAGGGCCACAGTTCTATACCCATGAAGTGCTGGTAGATCAGCTTTTATTCTAGCAATCAGTTCTCATTATACAGTACTGTACCACAACTTTTCCAACTGCCTCCTGTGGAAGTTATGTAAGAATCCGCCTAGTGCTTCCACTTAACCACAGGATTAGCTGAAATTGTAAATAACATCAGGCAGATAGTTGAAGTGTAAGATTAAGTGCTTTCCAGGACTGGAGCCAAACCTTGCAGCATTTTATGAACACCCCCTTTTCTTTCAAGCTGCCCAAAGGACAAAACCTACTGAGCACTTGCTTATGGGCCTATCTGAGCTCTTTTGCTCTGCTATACAGAGGGCTGAAAATAAAAAATTATCAAGCTATAAAAATATAGCCCTAACTCTGTCTAAGAACATAAAATTTCATCGCTCTAGGAATTTATGAATGGATTTCCTCATCTTGCAGAGATTTTTTTTCCTAAGGGTGGGCAGGGAGACCGGGAGAGAAAAGGACGGTGCCAGTCATTGACACCCAATGCTGGAAACTTAATTCAACTGCCATTCCAGCTTTTGCTATTTTGTCAGATGCTTCTTACAAACTGTCATCCCATCTTCACATCTATACACTAAAACTGTGTGCCCAGTTACCACATCCTGTGCTCTCTTAGTATTTGATTCCTCTGAAGCTACCATCATGCAACTGCTTGCCTCAATTAGTCTGGGAGAGAGAAGCCCTTACAAGATCTGGTTTACCGTACTGTTTCCTACTAAAGTCCCCATACTTGCAGCTATTTGGACTGACAGTTGCCACTGTTTGCCACAGTCGGAGACAGGCTGATCCCAGCAAACTCTTTCCTCAATATTTCTGACATTGGGCATTGACACTGCTGGCATTCCTTCCAACAGCCAAAGAGTCTGACAGAAATTGCCTGATTTCTCCTACAATTTAGACAGCCTGAAATTCTTCTTCATCTCTTCTGATTAAAAATGTGGGAGGGTGAGAGAATATGGTTTGCATATGAACAATAAATAAATAAATAAATTGTAGTGGCATTCCCCACTACTAGGAGAGTAAGAAAAGTATAGTAAACAGTGCAACCTGAATGAGCCCTTGAGGTTCTGGGGGCCTTCTGAAACATCACCATGAAAATAAAAATCTGTGGCAATGCCTCCATAAATGTATATTTACATGGGTGGATCAAGATCGGTTCTTATTTTGCCTTGGTAGAATGGAAATATAATTCAGGCTGATTTGTTAAATACTAGTGTTTACTTGATAACAAACTTAATGACTAAGCAGAACTGGTCTTGCAGGCAGCTTGGGTGGGTGATTTGGGCATAGAAATTTATCCAAAACTGTTAAATAGAGCTGGAACTCTGTGTGATTTATATAGGCCAGTGATGGCGAACCTTTTAGAGACCGAGTGCCCAAACTGCAATTCAAAATCCACTAATTTTCTTGCAAAGTGCCAATATAGTAATTTAACCTGTATACAGGTGGCTATGAAGGGGCGATGTCGGGTGCCCACAGAAAGGGCTCCGAGTGCCACCTTTGGCACACATGCCATAGGTTCGCCATCACTGATATGGGCTATGCCTCCCCCCTCACCTCACAACAGAGTGCACATTCCTCACTGTGTTTGGTTTGCATATGAACAAGACTTGAGGAAGTGTTTGTTTGCATAACAAACATGAAGAGGATAAGTAGGGCAACACCCTGATCTTCCCCTACTAACTGAAAGAAGTGAGGAATAAGAGCATACCATGAAGAGGACGAGTATTAAATTGATCAGACCACACGTCACCTGTCAGAAGATAAGCCCCAGCTACTGATTACAGTATTGTGTTTCTGCCAAGACACATGCTATCAGAACTGCTTGGTCCAGCCCAGAGTACTGGATAAACATTAGAAGGCAGAAAGCAATAGCTATGGTTTACTAAGCCACTCACAGTTCCTTCTCACTTCTCAGCCGTTCTGCAGCTAGCTATGCAGTGCTGTAGAAATGGCAGCAAATGTGATGTAGGTAAGGGAAGCAGAGACACTTGGAAGGTGGTTTTGAGGAAAGCAAAATGCCCACATGCTAACAAAGCCATTTGTGGCTGCGCTGTTGGAAAAATGTGCCTTTTCAAGCTCAGGACCATTATCTGCTTTTTCCAGAATATCCAGTAATGCTTCTTTTTTCATTCTGAGTGTGCGTGTGTGGGTTTGGGGGGTTTATCTCAGTAGAGAAGGTTAAGTGGGAGATGCTGGCTGACTTCCACTGTGAATCCTGGCCACGTGGATAATGGTTTGGTACATGCTGTGCTTGTCTAGCTTTATGAGAATTTAACCTGGATGTCTTTTTTTGGTCTCTTCTGGTGATCAGTCAGCATTTTGATCTGGTACGCTGGCACGTGTATAAGACACTGTGGATATATTTTGGGTTCTGCTATACATAATAGCCTATAATACAAGGTATATTTCTTTGACCACAGTTGGAACTCTGGGGTTCAACCCTCTTGGCTTTGAAATGTTATATCTGACAATGCTGTGAGTTTTTTTTAAAAGCGCCTTCTCAAATGACCCATTTTAATAACCTGAAAGCTATTATGTAATAGCAACCATAAATTAGTACAAGGCCCTAGGGGAGCCCTCACAGTTCAGCAATGAATAGTTAATGTGGTATAATGTTAAGCAGGTTATTAGTTTTTGCTGTACAAATGCTGATCAGGGAATGCTTTTTTTATAAGGTGTTTAAAAGAAAATATAATTATCTGGTCATGTGCTTTTGTTGCAGCCCAAATTGAAATTATTCCATGCAAGATCTGTGGAGACAAATCATCAGGAATCCATTATGGTGTCATTACCTGTGAGGGCTGCAAGGTATGGTTTATAAATATATGTATTTGACAGGGGAGTCAGGATGGTAGGAGAAAAAGTGTTGAATTGCTTGCTTGTCTTTTTTTCAAGATGAACTTTGAAGTTAGTGCTGAACAGTATAACTAGTGAACTACCACAATAATTATGTGCCATCAAGTCAATTCTGACTTATGATGGTTCAGGATTTTCCAGGTAGAGGGTATCTGGGAATAGTTCCCAACCCCAAAATAGTGTATTTTTAACTTGTTGCATGGGGATAGGAACTTCTTTGTTAATATTAAACTGAATCCAAAGGAAAGAAAATACAGTACTTTAGTTTATGTCAGGTTTTCTAGCTCATCTGTATGTTCTCATGCAATGCAGTCATAGAGAAAGAGAGGTTACTTTGGCATCCACCGTTTAAAGATTGATAGCTAAGGAAATTCACAACTTCTGATACTTTGTAACTTTCACTTGTTTTGAAAACAAATACTGTATACTCAAAGAGTTCAGAAAATATAGAAGAGTGAAAGAGGGGAGGTACAATTCTGATTCCTAATTGGTAATTACTAAAATACTGCAAAACGTAATGACACATGGAAATGTGTAAGTGTTAGCCATAAATCATAGGATTATGAATAAGTCTTTGTTGTCACAGGCTGGTGTGTATCCTTTTTAGAGTCTCTGCCATTAGGATGCAACAAGGCAGCTGTCAGCTGTTTTCTTGTAATTAAACAGCCAATGAGCAGCTAATTAAGACATATGTGTATACAGAAGTGGAAGTGGGCACGTTAATGAACTGTAGGAATCAATTCATTAAATGAAAATTGTCAAAAGACCAAATATGAGTTTAGTAGTTTAGTAGCTTAGCACCAGGCTCAAAATGCAATGTAGAGGCAAGAGAGAAAAATAAATGCATAGGTTTCTCCCAAACATAAATGGCCTTTTAAAAAAAAAATCTCTTCTGATGAAGGAATGCAAGCAAAATTGTTTATTCAGATCAGTTCACTGACCCTACCTTTTTAATTTCAACTCATAAATGCTCAAAAGGACCTTTCCCCCCCCCTGGATAGTCAAGTTTCTACTGAATTGTATGGCTGCTGCAAAGCATGAGGCTGCTGTTTTGGACCACTCACAAAGGACTCTGCTCTCACTTTCTGTCACTGCACTCCAGGGTTTTTTTAGGAGGAGTCAGCAAAGTAACGCCACGTACTCCTGTCCCCGTCAGAAGAACTGCTTAATCGATCGGACGAGTAGAAACCGTTGCCAACACTGTCGGTTACAGAAATGCCTTGCCGTGGGGATGTCTCGAGATGGTGAGCTTTACTGGTTCAGGTCAGCTGTCTTGTCTGTGCGACATGCCTTCGTTTTTTGCTGGTTCAACCCATTCTTAATCTATGTGTCTTGAAATATACTCCGCCCATAAATCACTGGAATTATTTTGGGCTGCCCCACATATTGGGTTTTGGGGTTTCTTACTGTCTCCATGCATGCGCATATCTCCCCCCCCCCCAAACACATAAATCACCACAGCCAATGCCTGTGTTTCTTTCTAGGCCTGATGCTGCTGTTTTCTTTATTAAAGTATCCTTTATTCCAAATCGTCTGGCTTAATTTGACTAATGGGTACCCTGTTTGAATTCTCTCAGACAACCTTCATACCTCCGTGCTCTTCCTCCCTGATTACTCAACCACCACCACCACCACCCCAAAAAATCCTGCTGCTAGTAACTGTCAGTGATCTCACAGCAAGGATTAAACACTTTTCTCTCATATGACAGACCCAAGTTGTAGATTTTCTTGGCCTAAAGAATTCTAGCATTTCAGACCAGGAAAACCCAAATGTATAACTTAAACTATAGCTACAAATTAAATGTGTTTGCACTGTAACCATGGGAGTGAAATCTCATTTTGCCCAGCTTTTCTTATTAAAATGGCCCTCCTCATGAGTGTTCCCATGTAAACGTTTAATATTTTTCATACACACGAACATTATCTCATTCTGCTAAAGCAATTGCAACAGAACTTTGTTTTCTGACTTCCTAATATACGACTTCACCTCCAGGATGAAGCCAACATCTGTTGTAATCCTGTATATTGATTAATAGGTAACATATAGATATTTAAAGCATAACTACATGGTCACATTGCATTGGACTGCTTTAGGAAGTGTAATGTCTGTTCATCTCAGTGGCTGGAGTCTGGTGGTGATAAAATATATTGCTTATGAATATATTTCAGCTGTAAAGTTTGGTCGAATGTCAAAAAAACAGAGGGACAGCTTGTATGCAGAAGTGCAGAAACACCGAATGCAGCAACAACAGAGGGATCACCAGCAGCAACCAGGAGAGGCAGAGCCCTTGACGCCTACATACAATATCACTACCAACGGGCTAACGGAACTGCATGATGATCTCAGTAATTACATTGATGGGCATACCCCTGAAGGTAGCAAAGCAGACTCTGCCGTTAGCAGCTTCTACTTAGACATACAGCCTTCTCCAGACCAGTCGGGGCTTGATATTAATGGAATCAAACCAGAACCGATATGTGACTACACACCTGCATCGGGCTTCTTTCCGTATTGCTCTTTTACAAATGGAGAGACTTCTCCTACTGTGTCCATGGCAGAATTAGGTAATAATCAAAATGGGAAGAAATTCCCATGTACTTGCTGTACTTGCTATCCTTTGGATTAAAGCAACAGCTTTGGATATTTAATTACTGAAACTTGAGTTTGGGGTTTGGCTGTAACTGTGTAGGCTGCTCTTTTTGGAAATGTGCTGTTCACCCAAACACTCATATCAAAGAGCAAGCTCAGCTCAGGATTTCTAGATGACTAATTTGATAAAGGGATACCTCACCCACTAAAATTGGACATGACGTGTAGTACTACTTCTCTTTCACAGTTCCTGTTCATGTCAGTGGGTGGGCCTGACCTGTCTCTCTTTTCACCCTTAATGGCTTTTAGAAGTAACGAACCTCACTCGGTTTTATAACAGAGCTGCATCTGTCTCAGATTCAAAACTGTGTTTGCTGGATTTATAGTGTCGACTCAGAATGACTACAGGTGCGAAGTCCATTCATTGAATGGAGTTAAGAGTTGAACCTTTCTTATAACAAAAGTAACAACCAAATGAGGTTACGTATTGTGAGTTGTGAAAACAATATAGCACGTGCAAAATAAGTCTTGGTAACAAGACTTGGCGCATGACAGTTTAACAGTGGAGAAAGCTTATTCCTACATTTATGATTAACATAGCAATTTTGCATCCAAGCTTGTTAACCACTCATTGACAGTGATATTAATTGAGATCTGTAATTATATTAGGGGGAGGGGATGGATATTAAGAGTCCCATTCAGATCTTATGCAAATCAGTTATTCAAAATATTTGTAATTTAATGGCTAACTAGACAGAAAATGTACAAAGATACCTAAGGGTTCTCGTTTTAATGCATGACACTTCTTGTTCTCTGTCTGTTTTAGAACATCTTGCACAGAACATTTCTAAATCACACATGGAAACCTGCCAGTATTTGAGAGAAGAGCTACAACAGATAACATGGCAAACATTTTTGCAAGAAGAAATTGAGAACTACCAGAGCAAGGTATTTGTCTTGGATCATACGCTAAATGTTGCACGTAGCATTCCCTATTTGCATGTACTCAATCAAACTCCCAAATACCAAACTATTCTGCATGTACTCATTTGGATCCACTGTTTAGGGTGCTGCTCAACTGACAGCTCTAAGCACTACTGATCAAAAGGAACTGTGCAACTCTTCCATCTGTCTCTAATCCTCACATGGAATTTTGGTGATAATAAGCACAATGGAAGAAACAACAGGATAACAAAAGGGAGAATCCCCTCACGCTCATAGGATGTGTGTTCAAGGCACTGTTCTATCTGGCTGGCCAAGTTCTGGGTTTTATAATTCAATTCATTTTCTGGGCTTGTGCTTTTTCAGAGGCAAACTGGTTGGAATGACTGTATTTAGCTGGAGAACTCTTCCTTAATGCATTTAACCCCATATTTTCTAAGGGAAGAAAACTCACAAAGTTTTGCAGTTAGCCTCCTGTATTCCTGCAGGCTTTGTGAACACAACCATATGAACGAAGCAGAAAGGGAACAAAGGCATAGGTTCTTTTTCTATGACTGGCTGGAAACATCCCCTTGGCCATCTGATGTACTTATGAACAGATAAGGACCTTCTCTTGCCTTTATCATCTTCCTTCAGAAATGTCTGGAATAGCTGCCTAAACTTTTTTTTTCTTTAACAGCAGAGGGAAGTAATGTGGCAGTTATGTGCAGTGAAAATAACAGAAGCAATACAGTACGTTGTGGAGTTCGCCAAGCGCATTGACGGCTTTATGGAACTGTGTCAAAATGATCAAATTGTGCTTCTAAAAGCAGGTATGGGAAGCGCTGCGGGAGATTTTCCTCACTGACCTGTTCAGGTTATATGACAGGGTACATATCTTTAATAAGACATTCTGTGCCATTTTCAACTGCAGGAATGTATTTGAAAACATCATCTCCTGCCCTGCTCTTTGACTACATGTACTAAATCATTATCATGAACGGGTATGTGCAGTGCTGTATTAGAGTGTGCTATTTTGCGGGTGCTAAAACCATACTGCTTTGTGTTACAGCCACAAGACTGAGACCTTTGCATAATATAATGAAGGACCAAAGACCAAAATCATGTTCAATTAAAAAAAAACCCTCTATTTGTGAAAAACTCAATTCTGTTCATTATAAGATATCCTCAATGGGTGGGTAAAAAAGAACCCAGAATAATAATGTATAAACCCATATTTACTTCATCTCGGAATTTAACTTCAAAACTAATTTTGATGAAAAGAAACATCATTTTGAGCAAGTCTTGGCTCTTTGTTCAAATACTAGCACTGAAACAGTCTTGGTAAAAACAGTAAAATATTCTTAAGATAAACAATTCAAACAATTGTCTTGGTAAGTAACATATGGTATCCAACCAGGTCATTAGTTGAATTCAAGTATATACGCTTGAAAATCAAAAGAGCTGGGTTTCAGATCCTTTATGTCAGTGCTGCAGTACTGACCCTGTTCATTTTAAATGCAGATATATATATTTACTCATCACACCACCTGACACAACAAACTGTTTTAGTCGTCCTTAAAATCAAAGTGTCATTTGACGCCACTATACATAACACTTTTGGTGGGGGAATTTTGTCCGAACTCATAACATAATCCTGACTGATTACAGGCTTTTAAAAGGTCATGATACTTTTTTCGCGGGGCACCTAGTGTTCCAATATTATTCCTTGTTGATGGTATTGTAACTCCAAAAGCTACACAATTAACAATTTTTGTAACATATTTAACATTTATTTTCAACATGGACCATATAAGCCCCATGGGAAAGGCTGAACAGCACCCAAGGAAGGTGCATGAGTAGGTTAGGATAGAAATAGCAACTAAGCAGGTGGGAGGGGGAAAGAGGACTAACCATGAAGGGCAAGATTCTTTTGCTAGCATGGAAAACTGCAAGTGTACACCTCTGTCCTGCCCAAGCCATAGCCCACATGGGGGAAGCCATATCCTCCCCACTGCCATCAGATTCTCTTTGTAAGCTATGAACGTTTTTGAAAAACAGATTTACGATGTATTACCTTTTTCAGAAAAATGAGAAAAGCTGCCTTATGAGTACAAACCCACCACAATATTTTTATTCTCAATTTTAAAGTGTCTTCTAATTTGTATTTAGGGTCTTTAGAGGTTGTATTTATCAGAATGTGCCGTGCCTTTGACTCCCAGAACAACACAGTATACTTTGATGGCAAATATGCTAGCCCCGACGTATTCAAGTCTTTAGGTAAGGAAATGAAGTACTTAATACAGAAAACATTTTCTTAAAACTGATTTCTTACAATGCATGGATTGTATATAAATCACCCAATGATTTTTTTCATGAAATATATTGGGCTAACTCTTTGATTTAAATTTGAATCATGTCAATTACACCTCCATGTGTGTTAGTAATAAAAGGACAGATAAAAGCAAGTACTTCTCTGAGTATGTGATGAAAACTATAGAAATGTAACATGATGTACTGATCCTTTGAAAGATGCTAGGTACGTTCACAGAGGTGGCAGCCAATGGTGCTACTATTCAGAATGGTTATTTTTTGTAGCCAGCATCAGGATGCATCTGTATTACACTTGCTAGAAAATGTGAGACAGACAGTGAGGTTGGTGTGGTTCTTATAGGCAACTGATTGTCCAGTGTGTGAACAGAATGTTAGACAATATATGTTTTTCTTTTTTGTCTTTTCTCTCTCTCTTTACGTTCATCCTTAATTCCATTCTTTCCAAAAGGCCCAAACCAGTGCTAGGTAGAGTCAAACTAGACCATTTTATCTTTCTGATATGATGCATAGTAATTATTACTTTGCTGACCTTTGGATTTCCAATAGGGGAATTCAGAATCAGTTCTAGAAGACATACCTACTATAATGCAAACACTAAAACTACAAAATAATAAATGGAAAAATGTTTCCTATATTCTTGTCCTCTAAAGATGTAACCTACTGGCAAATATATCAAAAACATACACTGTATTCTAAATAGAAAATTATAATGGCCAAGGGAATGATCCTTTGTAATAAGTTTTCTACTCCAAAGGCATCAGTTGCTTATGATTTCCACAGCAGATACCAGCCCTACCTTCATATTTTTAAAAAAATTCCAGAAGAGAAGCTCTAGTATTTTTCTGATCTAATCATTTTCCGACTGTGTGTGCTGAGATGCACTCGGAATTTATATAATGAGCTTAAGTGTATCTGAAGGTAACAGCAAGTGGATATTGACAGTATAGCAGTGAAAAATTGCCGGGATTTATTATTTGGAATCAACATGAGATACACTGACACTTGGTATGCTTAACACTGTATAGGACATTGATGCCTCTCTCCTGCATTACCATTCTCTAATGAGACAGTCGAGAGGAAGGGTGTTTTTTTAAAACAAAATGCCAGGAAATCCATAGGATCAGAACACAAAAAATCTTAAATTGATACTGGTTCCAGTTTATGATGGTTGCTGGGAGTAATTGTCAGAAAGAATAAAGAAGGACATGATAAGCCCTTCTTTGAATTTTAAAGTCATTCAAAATAAGCAAAGTGAAATCATAGCCACCTCACCATCTTGATAATTGTGAGTCTTCTCAGTATTCCTGGGTAAGGAATGTGGGGCTAATGACATTGGACATGTGGATGTAGGTGGTGCAGAATCCTAGGTAGAGCTGACGTGCTTCTCCACTGAACGCTGCACCTCATTCCATACTATCCCCTATAAACCCAATATGAACTAGGCCTGCAGACAAATCTTGGGATGCTACTTTAAAAAATTAGCTCGCATGGTAATTCCAAACTCCAGTGGAAGTTACAGTTTTTCGTAATTAACTATTTACATTCATATTTATATCAAGAGTAAACAAAATAGTTAACTTAAAAATGCCTCAACACCCAAAGCTCCTTTTCTGTAGTACAGAGCAAATACATCTCCTGTCCATCTTGTCACCTCAGTGCTCACAATGAAGCACAAGAAACAGCAGCTACCAGGGCCTGAAGCATATATTACGCTTTTCCAGTCAATGAGGCAACCATCCCAATTATAACCATATAACCATGACTAAATGGTTACAATTACACTGCAAAAAGAAATAGTTCTCCATCAATAAAAATACAGTCACAATGTAGTTACACCTTAAACATTGGGAAAGGGAACTAATTATAATTACCTAGTCATTTGTAACTATTTAAGCTTAGGCTATGGACATTAATGCCACAGAACTGAACAGAAGCAGATAATTTTACTGCCATTAGAATAAGACAAACACTGTATTTTAACATAAAGAGTAGGATAAATTATTCTCTATCTTGTTTGACAATAAAATATTGTTCTGTAATTCTGAAGGAGGCCCCCACGTGATGCTACTTTTCTTTTTGGCAGGTTGTGAAGATTTCATTAGTTTTGTTTTTGAATTTGGAAAGAGTTTATGTTCTATGCACCTTACTGAAGACGAGATCGCATTATTTTCAGCATTTGTTTTGTTGTCTGCAGGTAAGGTATAAGCCATTCTGTAACCTTCCATGAAAAGGCTTACTTTGTTTTTCTGCTTTTCTATAAAGCTGATTTGGTATTTCAAAAGTATAAAACCCCATTTATACGTTGCCAGTCCTATGACACATCCTGTCTTTTATCCATAAAACCAATAACTGCTGGAATATACAACATGGAAGTATAAATGGCCCAAATGAATTGTCAGTTGAGTCTGTTGACCAATACCTTTGTATCAATTAATCTAGTATAACTCCCATAACATTAAAAGTGACTTTCATGTTAAAAGAAAGCAACTTCAGAGGTGGTGTGTCTGTGTTTGGGACATGCTCTGTATCTACTTCAGTGTCTGTTTTTTGTTGCTTTTAACAAAAAAAAAGCCCTTCCTTCCTCATCCTCTCTGAATTTGGAAGTACAGTACTGTTCTTCATTCTACATCAGGAAAGAATGATTCCTCCAGAAGGAGGAATAAGGGTACAGTACTGGTAAAATAAATCTACTAGTAAATAACATAGCTACATAATTTGCTGTAACACAAGATAAACATGTAGCGACTATATCTAAAGAGTATCAGAAAACATAAAGTCTATTGCACATAGGGGTCAAGTCCCTTGTCAAGTCTGATTGTCTTTACTGCAAGCACAAGAGAATGAAGGTTGGGGAGAGTTGAGTGGAACAATGTCATTCAAATTTTCCCAAAGAAAGACAATTACGATTAAACATGTCTCAAGAGGGTATAAATACCTTTATCTAGTTCATCAACAAGTAGCCTGTTAGTAATTTCAGCAAGTGACACAAACCTACAATTGTGTGATCTGTGACAACTGTCTTACCATTGCCATAACACTGACTGAATGATGATCACACACGTTACGTGAACTTGCCCAAGCATATATTTGACATTAGACTGCAAAAAACACAAACCACTCTGTCCCCAAGTCCTGCTGATATAGCAACTCAGTAATCAAAACTCTAATGTGACACAAGTTAGAGGATATACTAATGTGTACTGCAGACTGAAAAAAAATGGTAAGAGCTATTTTACTGTTTATTTTAGATCGATCATGGCTTCAGGAAAAGGTAAAAATAGAAAAGCTCCAACAGAAGATTCAGTTAGCACTTCAGCATGTATTGCAGAAGAACCACCGAGAAGATGGAATCTTAACCAAGGTAAGAGCTACGGCACCAGCCATTACTGACTCACTTCGAGAGACTTGAAAATACTAGCAGCTATGCTGACTGCTTATTTTGTGAAAACAGCATAAAAGCTTATCTAGTCAATCTTAACCATTTTAATAAGATTAAATAACAGATTACACAATTACTGAGAATATGAATTTATTTGAGCTTTAGAACTATATAATTCTATTCATATTCCTTCAGAAGATGGAACAAACTCGATACAGTATATGGTTTTCACAGTCAGGCACGATGATGGCAATTTGAAAACAGAGGATTTACTTATCCTCTGGGAGATTTACTCTCCCTACTTCTACTCATATTATATCCTGTGGAGGTTTAAATTGTCAGCAACCCATTTGTTTTATTAATGATGGAGGAACTTTCAATAAGCAAGCAAACAGAGCGGTGAATTTCCTGAGCAGCAAACAGAGCAGCGAATTTTCCTGAGAAAAACAGGGGTATTTGCCACACTGTCTCATGGCAAGCTGTGGAGTTCAACCACGTTCTTCTCCCCTGTTTTTTTCCTACAACTGCATACAAGTTTCTGGGAGAGTCTTCTGGGGGTAAGGTCTGAGGTGTCACCAATGTACATGATACCAAGCTCAACCCCATTCATAAACAGTAGTGTACTGTTCATTTATTATATGTTATGTGGCTTGAGCTATACTGTGCTCATTGACGACCAAAAAGTGCCAATGAAAGGGTTTAAATGGGTCTTCCAATTGCTCTTTCTCTGGCTTTACAGGCTCCAAAATGAATCCATAATAAAGATCCATATGGATTTAGAACAGTATAATTGGTTATATGCAGAGTGACACGCCTTGTAAGTCAGTGTAGAAGGAAGATTTATTGATGGATGTTATTAGAAGCTAAATTAGGTAGGCAATCTATAGCCTATACATTGCAGCCTAATGAATCTAGAAAGCTTTAAGACCTCTTACGTTAAGGCAGAAAATTAATGATGGACCTGCTTAAACAGTTGTGCATCTAATTCCTTTTGGATTTCTTTCCCTACAGCTAATATGCAAAGTGTCTACTTTAAGAGCACTCTGTGGGCGACATACAGAGAAGCTTATGGCGTTTAGAGCAATATACCCAGACATTGTACGACTTCATTTTCCTCCACTGTACAAGGAGTTGTTCACTTCAGAATTTGAGCCAGCAATGCAAATGGATGGGTAAAGGTACTATGCGAGCACTCCTATAAAGTCTGAAGTACAAACATTAAAACAGAAAAAAAAAGGAAAAACAAATAAAAGAAAACGAGACACTTTATATGGCCCTACAAAGACTTAGGGAGCCAACATACTGCACATCTTCTGGTGACTGGGGTCAGGCAAAAAGGATGGGAAAAAATGAAACAAGAGTCGAACTTGTTCTCACACATACGGTTTCCACGATGCCTACCAATACGGACCCTTCTTCTCTCTTGACTTCTCAGTCTTTGACCTCTGTTTACACAGAATGAGGGTACTAGAAATCAGAAGGGTTTCCTTTCCCTTGTAACTCACTGCCCACAGACTTTCATAGAACAATGTTTTGTTAGTAAAAACAGAAACTCGAGTTAGAAACCAGCGACTGGTGTGCATTGCAGAGGCTTCAACATCAGTTTTGCACAAACTTGCTCATTGTTTCATGAAGGACAATTTCTTTTCACCCTACCATTGATTGCCAGTAGGCGAAATGGCATGAAAAGGGTCCATAGCAATAGCAAAATAGCATAATAATCTATTACAGGGTAAACGGGCATGAAGTCTATATATAGCAAAAGAGATATTGTTTATATATTGTTTTAATTAATATAAAATGTAGTTACTGGTATAGCTTTTATTGTTGAATTGATAAGGCACTTTCATTTTGCACCTTTTTTTTTCCTTTTAAATTATATGCTAGCGTGTTCATTGTTGTGCTGCATGTGCACCAGAAATTCAAGTTGGAAGGTATAGGGACACTGCAAGGTGTTTATGCTGCTGTTTTCCACATTTGTTTTTAAAGAGAGGATGGTCATATCATGAAACACCTTCAGATATTTTGTGTAGTGGGGCATGGAGGGAGGGAGGGAGGAAGAGAAGAGTCTAAACTGTTTAGTTTTAGTGTGTGTTTCAAAAAAGCAATTATAAATATGTCCCTGTTCTTAAATCTGATTGCTCATATAGGCTGAAAATCTTGGTGCTTGCCTCCGTAAGTGACAACTAGATTAGGCTCAGTGACATGGGGATTTGGTGAGCTGAACTCTTCTGCAAGTTCCAATGATTCAATTGACCTACTCTAGTTGTGATTTACTAGGCTACACAACAGGATGTTAGCCACAGGGAGAAGTAAATCTGTGTTTAATCACTTAAAAATAGAGTTGTTTTGTAATAGTACCTTTAAAGTCAGCTCATTTTACTTAGGTGAATAAAAATGGGTTTATTCTGGACACACCTGTATTATGGAAATGCTGGTCCTCATACCTTTGTTTACATTTAGTGTGTGTATGCGTGTGCACGTGGGCATGCCACTAGTCGTGTCGAGACAGACAGGATATGGTACTTCTTGTGCTGTTCCCACTGAAATGAAGGGAGGCACACAAAGCCTCACAGTATTTCCTGTGGGTTAGACCCAGTGGCATAACTCCAGTGCATAATTAAATCTCATATTTAAGCTGGAATAACTGTTTTATGGACCGTGGCACAGCTGCTTTGTTTTGGGTTTTGTTTTGGGTAGTTAAGAGTGGTCTAATGGGTGGCTACTTACTCCATAAAGTAAACAACAACATTAAACAGATTCCTACTCATTTTGAAATTAATGTTATCTGAAGTAGTATGGTGCTGCAAAAATCTTAAAGCTTTATTTCACCTCCATGTTGCTCTTCTTTCTAGTTCACCACTGTACCTAAACACATAGCCAAACAGCAATCAAAAAACATTAGTTATAGCATTTTTGCTAGCTCTTGGAGCCTGGAAGCAATAAGTCATGCCAGAACCATTGTTCCAAGAGGATTCAGTGCATCATGAAATATTTCTCTACTATACAGAATGCTTGACGGCCCTTACTAAGATGCATTATATGTCCTTACCTGGGAGAAATCCCCATTAAACTGACTAAGATGTACTTCTGAAGACAGTGCTTTGATTCACTCCCATATACAGTAATAAGAAATCCCAGTATGGCTTATCCAGAGCTTTTAAGAAGTGCTTTTTAAATACAGCTTGTGGAGTAACCTGGGTCTAGTTTTATCTCAGTATATTACCAAGTCCTGTAGTCTTGGACTGCAATGAATTCCAAATCCCAGTAAGTCAGAGATGATTTATTTTAATTTGTTGACAAGTGAGGAACCCTTAATTATCCTGAAAAACACTTTCAACTCTCACTCCCTCTACTTCTTTGATGGAAATGCATCAAAGGCTGAAGTGATTAAAAGGTTCATCTTATGGTAACTAGTCATGTAAGCTAGCTTTTCAAGCTTTACCTAAGTTATTCAAGTGACTCTTTTTAAAGTAGATTTTATGGCAAACTTCAGCATCCTAATGGTTTTAATTTAAAACATACATATGGATGCAAGTTTCTTCTCGTCTAAGTATTTGCAAATTTTCATCAAAAGACAAACTATCAAGCTGTCTAGACATGGCTTTACCTTACTTATAAACTAGAATATCGAAAGAATATTTTTCTTAATCTTTGTGTATTGTGAAGTCTTTGCTTCACCTGACCCCCCCAAAGAGAAACGAAATGTGCTAATCTAATCAGAATGCGTGCTTATTCTAGAATATACTAGCAATTCACATCTATAAAGCAATGCTCTTAAGCAAGCTGCATATCAACAATGTCTCTATTTAAAGTCACATCACAAAAGACTGTGGCTAAAAAAGTCATGTCCTTCTCATGCCCCTTTTTACTCTGTGGCTGTGTTTATCAGAGTCAATTTCAGGGAAATCCAAGTGTTTTCAAAGGAGCAAGGATGCAAAGTGGCTTCAGCACTAAATCAGATGCCAAAAGGTATCCTTATTAGAAATCTGAATCCCTTGGATGACTGATTAGCCTCTACAATGCCAGTTCACGTAATCCAATACTGCTGAGCTATCATCCTGTTGATAGGTACGAACAGCCTCTGTGTAAGAGAAAGGGGACATGGCTAACTTTGTGTGCATTTCGTCCCTCTTTGAGTCTGCAGTCCTGTAGGCTACTTAAGAAGTCATGTGGGGTCATAGGTAACTATTAACTACTTTTAGAGGATAAGGAAATGGGAGGCTGAATGAAACAATATAATCTTGCCATGGCTTCCTTCTAGCAATCCCAGATACTTTGTGAGGATTTGCCTACTGTATGGTTCTACAAGCACAAAACAGGCAAAATCTACTTTCCCTCCATTTCTCTTTCTAGTGTATATGTCTACACATATACAGCAAAAGATACTATATGTGCATAATGAGTTACATTGCCTTCCATGAATAAAGGCAACCCACAACTGAATCTTTTTCTTATCAGAGTATGCTGGATTCACAATCTAAGATCTATTGTAAAGAATGAAACCCCTGCTAAAGGTATGGATAATATATAAGGACAGTGTTTATCCACCCCTGAAACTTTGTTTACTTTACTGGAGTAACTAGTAGTGTCAGTTTATTTCTCTTCTGCGGATACAGCCTGTGCTTTAAAATGGGCCGTTTTAAGGAACAAGAATTTTCAGAATGTGACCAGTCTCAAGAGCTAATCTAGTTCAAGTTCAACTAAACGAAAACTGCAGTATCTGCAAGCCACTGATGATTTAAAGCCTACCATTTTCTAGAGACAAAAAGTATAAAACTGGTTCAAGAGAACAAATACTACTTGCCTTGGGCAAGAAATAGAGTGGTTATTTTTCAGTAAAGACTCAAAGTCATGTCCTCTATTATTGTTACTCAACATTTGGTCGCCATATGTTCACACAAAATACATACAGATAATGAATTTATCCTAACTTGTATGCAATGCTGCACCACTGATGGCCATAAACGTAGGAGCCAGATTGAGTTCTGTCATGAAGGACAAACACTAAAACTCTGAGATTTAGACACATTGTTATCTTACATAAACAGTTACAGTTGTTTTGAATTCCAGTCACTGATGCATAAACATGGATTCTTCATTCATCTCAGTTATTAGCAAATCATGTTTGGGCAAGAATAAAATAGTGGGAAATGTTTCTGATCCCTCTTTAAGAGAAGAAACGCAGAAGGACTCAAGATATATAGATGCATTATGTAGTTCTCAGCATCAGATCAGAGGCAAGACTGAGTTGACAAGCCACAACACCTGAAAACAAGGCTTAAATCTTACGACAGGTGTATTTTGAATGGGAAATTTGGAAGGCTTTAGACTGAATTCAGATACGTGACGTTTGCTGACACTTGGTGCTTTTTTTTAGGTCCTACTATATAATGAGTCTATATAGCCACAACTGTTAGAATAACACCCACAAACAGTTACTTGAAATTGTTTGGGGTTTCATCGTCCATTGCGTTTTGCTGGACATATGGCACAGATGGACTTTTTAAAAGCTTCTTTAAAAAGACATGTAATCCTAAATGACAGTGGTGTACTTTTGTGTCTCTAGCATGTTTATTTAAAACAAATCCTAAGATATGATGTGAGATACTGTTTTAAGTTTGGTTGTCCTTTTACAGAGCTTTTGTATCATCTTCATTATTTCAACACCAAGGTGTGAATGTGCATACCCTTTTATGTATGGGATGTATGTGTGTGATTGCTTCTAGGCCATTAAGTGTCCATGGAATAAAGAAAATGCGTTGAAGATATTTAATTCAAAAATAGAAGGTGGAAAAAAAATTCTATATAAAGCCTTGTCTGGACCACTTAGAGAGACTTCTATTTTTTTAACCCTTCTATAAATATTTGATGGCACTTGAATATTCCTGCAATAAAATGTGATTTGTGTAAAGATAAACAAACAAAAAGATTTTGTAATGTGAAACAATGAAAGAAAGCAATGTAATTTTTCTAAAAAAGAAAAAGAAAAAACAAATGAACCAACTTTGTATTATTTTTGTTGATGGGGTTTGTCTACTTGTCTTTCGGAAACTTTTTATTTCATTGAATGTGCCATAGTAGAGATGTGGGTTGTGGGATTTTTTCCCCCCTTAAGTTTTAGATGACAGGAAAGCTATTTATGTTACCGACATTCCATATTGCGTGAAGACATAGCATAATAATTTTTAAGAAGATTTATTAGTAAGCTTTGGTCATTGTTGCTTTTTTGCACATGTACTTCATTCCTCTATAGTGCAATATGTACATAGAGCACTTGCAGGTTTTAACCTTAATCCCTCAGGGAAAAAAAATACATATTTGTTGTACAGGTTTTCTTTTTCTTTTCTTTTCGCCTTTATTATTATTATTATTTTGCAACGGAATGTCGATCGAATCACTTGTGTCAAGGGGCAGCCAGATAATAATCCTAACACCACTGCCAAAAAAACATTGATCATCTAACCATTCATGCCCTGCCATTCACAACAAAAATTTCTCACAGTTCTTTGTGCGAATTGGGAAAGGAAAAAGGGTATATAAGCACCTTATGATTGACTTAACTGTGAAGGACAATCCATCTTGTTATCAATAATGTAAATGCCCTATCATTTTAGAAGCTGGGGTCTAAAAGTCTGAAATTAATGTGCTCAGGGATCTTCTCAAACTCTTCAACAGGGTGGCCAGTACTTCTGGGACAAATTGCTTTTCAAAAAAAACAAAAATAGTACTATCCCTCCGTTGCACTACTGAACTGGGCAGAGATGTTTTTGTTTAAACTGGATCTCAGTTGTTTCTCTTTCCAGACCTTATTACCCTAGAACCCTGTTAAAGGATAGCATAACAACAACAGCAACAGCAATACCACCTTCTGAAGCAGCTGTGTATTTAATATATCAAAGAAGTTAAGTTTTAATTCTCAAAACAAACTGCTTCTTTGTTCTGATTTCAGATAACCACTGTTTATTAGATTTTTAATCACAGATTTCTCAGTACTTTTGTATG
The DNA here is from genome assembly GCA_023846285.1 of Phrynocephalus versicolor. Classification (NCBI taxonomy): domain Eukaryota; kingdom Metazoa; phylum Chordata; class Lepidosauria; order Squamata; family Agamidae; genus Phrynocephalus; species Phrynocephalus versicolor. Next base: position 1,455,848 of record JAHTLZ010000252.1, read on the forward strand.
TTGTCTTGGTTTTACCCAGCATATAGGAATGTGGAACATAATTTCGGCATTATTGGGGAACCTATCAATATGCTAACAAATTTCCCCCAGCATAATTTTTCTCATACAGAAAATATTCTGTATTTTCCAAATGTCTAAGCGGAGGGTATACATTTAATTTTATGATGTTTTTATGTGAAATTCAGTATTAGAATTATGCAACACAAATTTTGTTCTGGAGACTTAATGCTTGTTAAACTAAAATCAGACTCTCAAATGTAACCTATGGTTAAGTGAGAATCAGGTATCTTAGTACAATATGTCTTTAGATAAATAATACTGCCCAGATCAGGTTACCAAACCTCCACTCACACTACAAATGCATATGCTTTACTTTATTAAAATACAACCAAAAATATTTTTAATACAACATAGTAACAGACCCCTACATATTCCCAAAACTAACATAAATACGTAGCAAATATTAGTGCCAACTCTGTGCCAAAACAACCACTCTTGAATTTTTCGGGGGGGGGGACTATTTTTAGCAAGCCAAACACAATTAGTTTCTGCCTGTGTGTTTATTAAGATGGTCAGACTATTCAGAACGTATACCCAAAGCTACTAGAGAGGAAGATAGGGAATAAGACAATATTTCTTTCCCAAATGGGCAAGAACATATTTTGTCTTAAAATAATTTTAAGCAATCATAACTTGAACAGCAATTTAAAATCTGTAGCTTTTATACTACTTTGGTTGACTCTTTTTGGTAAAATGAGGATGAAATGGGAAACCATCTAATGTTCTGCACAATCAACCGGTTAATTTCCAATTGATTAATCATACACATTTTTTAAAAATATATAGAAATGCCCTATCATATTATCCTACTTTGATTAAGTGCATTGTGATAGTTCAGTACTGGAGTGCAGACACTTAAGGTAAATGTGGGGTTATCATGTTACTGCTTTGAAACTTCATGTAGAGTTTGGAAAAAAATGGATACAAATACCCCTATGAATAAAGTAAGATGTAATACAATCTTATGTTATGTATCTAAATAAACAATCATATTTTCACAACTTTTTGTAGCAGGGCCTAATATTAACTTTTCAGAGCAATAATTCAACTCAATCCAAATATAAAATGCTTAGCTCCTGTGCACTGAGGCAATTAGAAATTGCAAAAAAAAAAACATCACCCACCCAACAACCATTATTTGTTATTAGGTTTAGCTGCTGTGGTATTCACTTCATTATCTTTGCTGCTCATTCTATTACGTCTTAAACATATTTATCCTCCTCATCCTCACCCTCATCCTCCTCTAAGTTCAACCCCAAATGGAGCTCATGGCATGGCATGCTTTGTTATACATCTTTATTTTGTTGTGACTTTACTTTGCAATGTGTGCTTCATCTTTTTTTTTATATATCCTTTACACATTTTTGACTGATGCATAAATGTACAGGACCCTGCAATCTGTTTATTATCCTTATATCTAAATGCAGAAAATTCATAAGCAATAGAGTGAATTTTATTTCACAAACCACAGAAGTACTGTATATATATTTTCCTAATTCCAAAATTTTCTATTTTGACTCAGTAAATTTGTATAAAAAAGAAACACACCACAGTGGTAACTCCTTTGACTATTAGGACATTAACTGGCTGCTTCTTTATATGTAATTGTATTGTCTGCCTCCTCCTTTTTGGAGATGTGTTTTTTGTATGGATGTTTGAGCCAATGGGAGGCTTCATGTTACAATGTATTTTCCCACTTTAAATATATTTAACATACAACAAACCCCAGACAAGGCTTTTAAAAAGTAAGAAGAACTGCAGTGTTAGGTGGTTTATCTGCAAACTGTTTTCAGTGCTGTCCATTTTATGGCACCTTTAACAATATTCTTGTTTCCAAAGTACAAAATAGAGGTTAAAATACTCTAGCCATAACTGAATGTCAAGCAATAAAAACAATGACTTTTTGTGCATAGATTTAAAAGAAATACAAAGCTTAGACATCTGCATGTAAATGCAAATCTCTTGTTTACTGCTTTCTTAAACTTGATCAACCAACTCCTTATTTTAATACTAATTTAAGGACTTGTAATGGCCTGTACACATTTTCTCTTGCTCTAATCTTATGCCATTATCTTTGTCTCAGCTTTTGAGTCATACTCTTCAGTGTTGTTCTGCTCACCTTCTGTATGGTTATAACTACTTTGCTTTAATTCTCTATAGATAAAGATGTACTATTTAAAAAGCCTATGCGGTGCAAATATTTATCTGTTTATCAAATACCACATTATGCTGTATAATATCTGTTTTACTATATACTCTATTTTAGAAATAGTTGTTTAGAACTAGGGTGTGCTATTTTTTTGTGTTTTTCTGATGTGTGGTGCTAGGTAAGTTAATTTTATGAACAAACCTCCCTTTCCCATTTGATTCCTAGACAATGCCTAGACATTTGAGTCTTGTACTATTTCACTGAATATTTATGTGTGCATGTGTATATACTTTATACACATTTTCACACATGCCCAATCAAGTATCTGTATCAGAATACTGGGCTGGGATATGGTTTTCTCTTCAAAGATACAGTGTCATTCTATCGAGACTAGCATATTTAATCTGGAGAATACTGACCCCTCGGTACTGATATCTGATATCCAGTCTTGTCGCCCTTTTCTCTTTCTCCTCCCCTGAAACATTTTTGTGGTTAAACAACTACCACTTCCAGTTAACCTTTGGTGCCACACTTTTGAGAGCTGGAAGGAGGAAGGGTGCCGTCAGTGCCTCCAAGAGGGATTTTGCCCTGGTTCAGTGACAGGATGGAAAGAAGATTTCAAGCTACGCTTGGGAAAAATCTATGGTACTAGAATGTGGGAGTGTCCTTTTGACAGACTCTTGTGACTTTGCTCAGTAAGACTGGTAATGTCATTTCAGGGGCTTGAGCCTGGAGCTTTCCAACTCTATGATTCTATGATTCTATTGAGAGTAGGAAGTGGTATGCGCACACAGGGCCTGTACATTCTGCCACTTCATAAGAACATATAAGAAGAGCCCTGCTGGATCAGGCCAACGGCCCATCTAGTCCAGCTTCCTGGATCTCACAGTGGCCCCACCAGATGCGTCTGGGAGCGCACGAGACTAGATCTCTGTCTCCTGATCCCACTCCCCTGCCTCTGGCCCACTTCAGTCAGGCAGACTGTCTTGCGTGTGAAAGAGTTCTTGTTGACAGGTTGTCTATGTGTCAATCCTAGAGGGATTCGTACAGTATTAAGAAGCAACTGGGGCAGAAACCTGTCAGCTGCCTGAACAGAGCCTATGGCGCAGTCCCTAACCCTAACTATTGCCAAGAAAGGTAGGCAGGGGACGTTGCCCCCAAGGCTTATTCCATTCATTCAACACACGAAAGAAGACCCATGCTTAACCAGAATAAACTTGTCTTTCCAAAAAAAGGGGTGCTGCATGTGCCCAGCTCTGTATGTCCATTGTCCTAGGTGACCTTCATCATGCCTTCCTGAACACACTCAATCTCATTTGATTTCAGGAGCTAAGCAGGGTCAGGCCAAGTTAATACTTGAATGGGAGACCACCAAGGTACTCCAGAAAGTCATCTAGTGTAAAAATACTGGTTGCTTCCTTTTTCTTCCTGCTCGTGACTTCACTAGTCTAATCCTCCTATAGAGAACAATGTGTTCTCATCTCTTTCTCCACTAGGAGTTTGCTACAAATGCCTACAAAGTTTAAACTGGAAAACGCACCAGTGGTTCCGAATGGCAATCATGTATTTGCACTACCGAATTCTAAATTGAATTTGGCATCTAAAATCACCACAACAGTATATAAATATTATTTAAAAGAAATGTGTAGTGTTAAAAACTAATTTAACTAGAAGCTCAAATTCTCTCATTAACTGCCGATATCATCTCTAGGAAAAATAGCGGATATCAAATATCTATAAAGGGGATAACGAAACTTTAAAATATTTATTACAACTCTTTTCTGTACTATTGCTGATGTTATATGATCTTTAGCAAAGTTTTTTGAGGAATTTAAGAAGCTGTTTGTTTACTGCACTTTTTGATAATAGAGTACGTATAGTGAAAAAGCCACGAATCTTGGCTCCATGCACTGCTTCTGTACTTCATTTTAACAAACAAACCAGTATTCTGGAAATACAAATTGTATCTGCACCCTGGCTACAATTTAATGAGTAGAAATTTAAGTACAATCACTTTCAGAATGTTAGTTTGAACAATTTGTTTGAAGCTACAACCCTTTCTAAAAATACAAGTCCACTTTTCATTCCCTTATGGATTTAAGTCACCTTTTACACAGAGAATTTCTTTGTCTAAAATGAGTGTCACTTACTTTATACCAATAATGTTTTCCACTAATTGTTTGGACTTCGTTGTTTTATAAATTATGCAAGTTTGTGTGAGTAATGTTTTTCATGTAATTAAATGTCTGAAGACTAAGAAAAAATGCTGATTATAAATATATATATTGTTTTGAGGATTAAGCACATAAACATCACCAACCTCACTGAGACAAACTCAGTCTTCTGTAAATACTACAAATTGACACGAAGCTTGTACTGTACATGCAAAAATGTGTTGTCATCTGTGTACAGTACGCACAAATTCATTTTCTAGTTATAATAAAGCCATTGAGAAGAATATTAAAAGTAATATTGCAATGAAACTTCGCTAATGATCTCTGCCCCATTTTCACTTAATCTTTTTCACTTCTATCAGATCTTCTTTGAAACTCACTCTCGCACTTGTCAGCTTAGACTCAACTGTTTGTTATTTTATTCTGATTCTTGAATAAAGTATTTTGACTCATTTTGTAAATACAACTGTAAAAATAAGAGATTTAATGTTGTCTTTTAAATACTCCGATTTTCATTCTAATATGAATGTTGTTATATTGTACTTAGAACCTGTACCTTTAATATTACATTACCTTTATTAAGTGCATTGGACACATCAATTTTAGATGTGCTTTATGTACTGTTCTCCTGTAATAAAACTTCAGCTTCTAATGGAAACGTTTGCCGAATTTGTTTTTTCACCTCAAGATTGTTTTGGGGAAAAAAATTATTGGACAGTCACATGAATTAAGCCAGCATTTTTGAACTTATTTTAGAATCTTAAATACTACACTACTAAGTTCCAAAATTTATGCTGGTCACAGTATCCTGAGAGGGAAAAAACTGTAATACTATATTTTATAGGTAAACATGAAATAAAACTAAAAGTAATAAATAAATACAAGACAAAAACATGGTAACATCTTGAAAATGGTTCTATTTTTTTAACATGAGTGATACTTTCCTTACAGCTTCCCATTGTTTAACTTAATAAGTTTCTTGGGCAGCTGAAGCTTGTATCTCATAAATTTGTTTATCATGTACATTTAAACACTTGGGACATTTACTAGACACTGAGCACTCAGGGACCAGCATTACTGCCTTTTAATTTTTTTTCTTGTAAAGCACAATTTACTTCAAAGGCATTTATTCTATCGAGAATCATTTAATGATTCAAATTATTTCAAACAAATAATAAATGATGTGCAGCCCTTGCCTTATTCAGCTGACGGAGGCCATGACCTGTCTAACATTATTTCTCAATTTTGTGAATGAACTAAACTGCCCTTTATAATCAATTGCAATTTTTAAAAAAAAGCACTATCAAGGTGATTTAATTTACAGTTCTAGAGACACTTACATGGAGGTTAAGTCCCTGAATTCATTTATTCCTTCAGGATAAGCCCACATAGGCCATAGCTGTGATAATGCCCTGCAATGATAATAATCACAAACCATTCGTTATTGGGGGCTTCTTAATTAATAGCATTCATCCACCCATTTCATTAATTTAACCTCAACTTCCTCACCTGTTTATTCGTGTGAGGAAATTTCAGCCCTGAAAAGAAGCCTATAGGCAACAAGAAACTACAATTCATGACTTATATGAGGATTGCCCATATATATAATATATATCTCGTTAAAATTACAAATAAATAAAGGATATATATATAAGGCAAAAAAAGCACATGAGGAAATTCGCTTCAGAGTATTTAAAGGCGGGCTCCGTTGAGGGACTCCTAGGCGGGGACTCCTGCCCTCACGCAAGATGGCGCCTCCCTTCGCCTCGGCCCGTCTCCGCCACTCGCGGCCCGGGTTGGCCCGCTCTCCTCCCACGTGACTCTCCGCTCAGTGTTTCTCCATGATGATTGGACAGGGCGGCGGGGCTCGGCGCAGGCCCCGAGGGCGATTAGAGGCTCGGTATAAATGGCTGCCCAGACGGGCAACGCTACGCCAGGCCTGGCGAAGCCGAGTTGGGAAGGCCCAAGATGGCGGCTGCCGCCGAGCTCCTCAAATGGTGAGTGTACTGCTCGGTTTGGGCGTTTTGTTTTCCCTTTTTCCACTGTCTAAAATCGTATTTTCGCCTCCGGACTCGAAGGGAAGCGAGGAGAGGGATCCTCTTCCCCTCAGATCGTGGGGAGGCGAGGGTGCCTCTGAGCGTGTGCAGAGTGCAAACACACAAACACAGTCTCGGCGCCTAACTAACTGAGCTGAGCTGCTGGGCAATCACTGCGTGCAAAAGCCCCACAGCCTCTTTTCCTCGTAATGAACAGCAAAGAACGATAGGATGCTGCTTTTGATTTCTTTGCAGTATCCTATTTAGTCAGGTTTGCACAGAACCCCCGTTGCTCCCATTAGTAGAGATGCAAAAGTTCCGTAAACGTGTATTGGGGGGGGGCTGATTTTTTAAAAAAAAACTTTTCCCCTCAATTTTTTTTCCATTTTCTTCCCATGGCTTCAACATTTCCAGAATTTTTTGCATCTCTGCTCCCAGGGAAGTCTGTAAAAGGGGGAGAGGTGGAGGATTTCAGCCCCGTCCTAGCCTAATCCACGGATGCTCCGTGCATTTGCCTGCAGGGTTGCAATTGCAGTAGTTAGTATCTGGGAGAGGTGTGTTGGAAAATAAATCAGTAAAGATGTGGAGTGCAGTTGCACAAACCTAAGTGCAATACCTTTTGGACCTGTAGTCCTCTGGAGCGGTCCTGGGATGGTTTACTCAGAAGTAAAGCTCCCCTGCCGTCTCCTGTCGAGGGGAAATGGCAAAGGCTCCTGCCCCCATACATTCCTAAGCAGTCTTGCAGGAAAGGTTATCCCAATAAACGTGGCTAGTCCTTAAGCTGCAGCAAAACTGTTATTTTTTTCCTGCAATATATTTGCACAGCTATTCAGTGCAGGACCCTTGAGGTGTCCCTGACAGGTGGCCATCAAAATTCAATTAATGATTCCTAATGAAAGGGACCGCACCAATACCTTTTGAGGCAGCTAATGGCAGATTTGAGTAGGCCTTTGCCCTCACAATGTTCTTAAGTTAATTTCCGTATTGAAAGCAACTTGGGACTGAGTGGTTATTTCTTGGTATTTATAAGATGCCATTCTAGTGCCCGAGCCAGTGTATAACGCACAACTTTTCAGTTGTAAAAAGTTGGGCTCAGTTTGTTAGTACAATGATATATCTGACCTCTTTTTTTGCTCCGAAACAGGGATGTCTCACCTCGAAATGGCCATGATGTGTATTTCTCACGGGAAATCTATGAAAAATACTCACTGGCTCCAACTCTTTCTGAATTATTGCTGCTTTCAAAAAGGTACGCATACATGCTTGCTTTCTAGCTTTGCTTTGAGAAAGGAGTTTTAAAAGTGGGGATAAGTTTTACACCACTATTTGGGACTTCCAAAAAGTATTTGTAAGCATGGTCACCTTACAGTAGAACCGAGGCATGTGTACCTGGACACATGAGGCCAGACATATAACCTAGTAAATATTCTGCTAGTTGTGTGTTGAGCTGGACATTTAGACTAACACCTGACAATGTATTGTGTGTGTGAATTATAAATTTTCCAGTTAGCTGTTGCCAACCCATCACAATAAAGCCCTTGAGGTGACCCTGATTTATGGCAACCTTTCCGCAGTTTCCTAGGTACAGGAAACCACCACTTTATCCTGCTTCCCTGTCATCAATCCCCAAAGAAATCAGATGCCCTTCACACCTCCACCAGGAAGGCCACAGCTAACAATCCATACTTAATGGATGTTGGGAAGGGTTGCATAGGCGAAAGTTTCACGCACCCCAGGCCACTGTACATCTTACAAGACAAATCAGACCACCACCAACTGAATAAGGCTATTCAGACCAGGCTGTGAAACCAAGGCGAACAATAAATTGGACGACCCGCCACTAACTTTCCTGAGATTGACCAAGCTGCTTGGATGAGTAGCGAAACATTTTGATCTCACAAGAAAAGAAGTTCCGTTGCCATGACTTAGCTTCCAGATCACCTCACCTGGATGACTTGGAGTCTTCACAGACATTCAGCGACTTTGTTTTAATGCAGCCTGGCTTTTTGTTTCATTTGGATTCTGGTTGCTGACTTCTTGCGGTGAAAATGTTTTGGTCAATGGCTGGTGCAGAGTGTGTCAAAATGATAGGGAAGCAGGACTCTGAATGGGAAGCAAAGCTTCCAAGTTGAGGGTCTCCAAAAAAAATTTAATAATTCACTGTGTATTGTTTCCCTTGTTTTGTTTCAGACAAGCAGCACACAGTGCAGGTGCACCAAACTCTGGGCAAGAAAACAAAGCTTCCAGCACACAAGCTTCAGGCCGAGAGGACCACGGAGCAGCTAAACCTTCAGCCGAGGCAACCCCTTTTAAAGAGCCTCGGGTGCCCTACCCATATTTCTCTAGTTTGACAGAGAGAGAACAGAGGAGGTACTTATTCCTATTGTCCACGTATGTAAAAGCCGATCCCAGCCGGATAGATCTTTCTCAGCAGAAAGATTACTCACAGTATCTGGTAAGCGTTGGATTCCTCTTCTACTGATCATTATAATGCTCTTAATTTAGGGCATGCAGTTGCTTTTGGGGTGTGTGTGTCATTTAAGGCTCCTTGTCTTGTTCCCAAGTGCTTTCCCACTGGGAGGAGGAGGAGGAGGAGGAGGAGGAATAAATGCTTCATTACCGGAATACAGCCATGGCTGATGACATTCTCGGACCAGCATGGCACAGTTCTACTTTCCAGGATTTCGGTCCATGTTTATCTTGCCTGAGAAGTTGCTTATAGCTACAAAACTGGGTTTGACTGTTCGACGTGTATATAGAAATGGCTATTTTTAAAGCTTTAGAGCAGTGGTTCTCAACCTGTGGGTCCCCAGATGTTCCTGGACTGCAACTCCCAGAAATCCTGGCCAGCTCAGCTAGGGATGAAGACTTCTGGGCGTTGCAGTCCAGGGACATCTGGGGGCCCACAGGTTGAGAACCACTGCTCTAGAGGAAAGCAGAGCACACACACCCCAACAAGTGTGTGTAAGAACACTACATCTACCTGCGAGTGCAGCGCACACTCTGGGGTCTTGTGGCCCTCCCCCAGTCAACGATCCCAAGAAATAAATGGGTCTAGAATCCCTGTTTGACTCAGGGCACGTGCCATGTGCCTTCCAAAGGAGAAAGGAAGTACCCGAGGAGGCCGACGTCGTAGGGCAGAGGGAGAGAAATGACAGGTGGAGAAGTGGGGTGGTGGTGGTGGTGGTGGTGGTGGTGGCTGTTTTAGGACGTCCACTCTGAGAAAGAACCCTTGGTGGCTGGAGGATTCTGCAGGTCGTAGACTGGGGGGAAAAGCAAGGCTTCTGGGCTTGGGTGGAATCTGTGGCAGCCCAGGCAGATGGGATGGGGAGGAAGGGAAGTGGAAATGATGAGCGAAGTAAAAGTAGAAAGAGGTGAAGAAGAAGGAAGGCAAAACAGTGCATGGCGTGTGAAGGGAGCTAAGATTCCAAAAATGGAAGGGGTTGTGTCAAGTACACTGCAGAGGTCTCGCACTTAACCGTGGTTACCTTATGAGTATTCCCACCTGCTACAGCAGGCATGTCCAAACTTCGGCCTTCCTGATGTTTTGGACCACAACTCCCAGAATTCTAAGCTGAGACTGCCAATGACAAAGGACTGTGGGAGTTGTGGTCCAAAACTTCTGGAGGGCTGAGGTTTGGACATGTCTGTGCTACAGTCATGCCTTGCCTCCAGACTAGACTCCCCGGCAGCAGATTCAGCGAACCAATCCTCTCTTGCATGAGTCCATTCAAAAAAAAAATTATGCAAGAGCAGTAATCGTGAAAATATCCTATATTTTTGCCCCTTTTTAGCACATGAAAGAGTTTGTGAGTAAAGAAGTTGCCGAGTTCCTCAAGTTTGCCCAGAATGCTGCTAGGAGCTGTCATAAGGACTACGAAGAGCTCTCGGAGGAGGCTGCGCTTTACACCGAGGTAACCAAAAGGGAAGGGTTGCCTCGTTTTCTCTCCAAGTGAGATTCATGCAGGCAAAAATTGCATGCATGCTGTTGCCATGGAATTCAGCTTGACAAGAAGAAAAACAGGCTGCCTTTGTCATCTTCCAAAGAGTTGCATTCCAACCGATGACAAAAAGTGTGTGGATCGGCTTCAGGTATGGTGTGCCGATACACATTCCAGCAAACCCGTGTAGGTCCTTTCATTAGCATCGAGTGCTGTGCGTGGCCAATCTGGAATAGTCAGGCGTTATGTGCTGAAAAGCAAAATATACCTGTAAAATTAAAATGCCAAGCCTTTCCCTAGGTAACGCATACTGTATTTGGAGCCATGGTTAAGCCAGGGCTCTGCTCAGTTTGATCCCAATGGGGTCAGGTAGCCGTCTTGAGGTTGACTCAGCCTTTCATCCTTCCGAGGTTCAGTAATATGCATATCCAGCTCGCTAGACGGGCAACATGTAGCCTGCCTAATTTAATTACAAACCATCCAGAGAATGCTTCTAAGCTCCACGCGGCAGTATATAAGCAGCTCCCTTTGCTTTTGCTTGACAAAATAACTGGAACAATTGGTTTGTACATTTACTATTGATCGCAGCATCTCAGGACTGAAACACTGCTAGGGCTTGACCTTAACAGTGGTTTTCTCTTCCTCTCAGAAATTTTTCAGCTCTCGCATTAGTTCCGTGAGGAAGTATCCTGAGTGTTATACCCTCCACGAAGTTACCAGCATCATGGGAGGAAGGTTTAGCCCAGAATTGACACTGAAATTTGAAAAATGCCTTGTGGCTTTGGTAAGTGGGCCATGCCGTGCACCAAGTAAGACCTTGGATGTGTCCGCCAGGCTTCTGAGTCACCGTAGTGCCGGCCTGCAGTCTTCACAGGCAGGCTGCACGTGTCCGTTGAAGTCAGCGGGGACTAAGAGCATTATTATTGTTGGTTTGCCGGTACTGCAGCTAAAATTGTGCTCACGACCTGGGGTTCAATCCCAGGTAGCAGGCTCAAGTTTCACTCAGCCTTCCTTCCTTCCCAGGTCGGTAAAATGAGTACCCAGCTTGCTGGGGGGGGGAGGTCGCAATATGTAGCCATTCTGCTGTTATTGGTTGTTGTTTTCCCCCATTCTAGGGAAAGGTGAACCTTGTTAAGCGATTCTTTCCCAAGCTGCCGGCACCAATACAGTTACCTGATCCTCTCTCAAGAAATGAATCAGATGTTACAACTTCAGAGCAAAGGCTGTCTGCCTTGCACAATGTAAGCAGCGAGAATGGTTGTGACATAAACCTCTCCATGGTGGGTGGAATTTGTACACTAGCAGATCTTCCTAGATTTGGGTCAGTTGGTGTGGTTTTTTTAATTAACTTGGAACCTACCAAGGACCCAGAAACAGCCATTGTGGCATAGGTAGTCAGATAAAAAGATACACACTTCAGTTTAAGTTTGGGTACCAGAAAGTCTGATCGTTAGGTAAATGCAGCCTCAGAATAACATCAGCACATGGCAGATGACATCGTGTCCTGATTTATTTTGCAAAAGTAAAGCAAAAATTGAGACACCGTGTCTAGAAAGCACCTTATGACTCAATAGCATGGAGAAACGCTTTTAGCAGAGACAACCTGGCTATGGAGGAATTTTGGCTTGGAAAAAAAATGGTAAAAAGGATGACCCAAATGCCACATGAGAAGTGCAATGAACAAAAACATCAAGATTGCATTCAAAGCAGTAAGGCGCAACCATCCATTTAAAAATAAATAAATAAACTTCCCTTTGACTGCTTGTAGAAGGACCAAAAAAGAATTGGTTTGTTAACTATGCTGCAGTCCATTAGTTATTCTGTACTTGGGTTCTTCAGACCTTTGGATCAAAAGAATCTTCCATGATAACTTTCCCCACCGTACCAAATATAGATATCAACATGTGCTTAACAAAAGAGATTTCATGTTTATGGTATGGACCCTAACATGCAGGTTCTCCTTTGTTTTCCTTGTGTGTTTTTTTTTAAAAGGACGTTAGCACGGATCGAAACGCTGAAAAACTTGCAGCGAAATACCGTCCTCAGGTGGTGCTGACAAGTGAATCCTTATTTACGTTGCTGAACAATCACGGAACCTGCTACGGAGAGGAGTGGGAGCTCCCTGTTTCCGTAAAAATTGTTTCAGACCCAGGTAGGTAGGACCTTCGCCCTCATCTCTCCGCAGAACTGGTCATGATTTTGTTGCTGAGGTGAAGGTCAGCGAGATCAGAATGGTAGAATATGCCAAGTCGTTTGGGCTTATTTCATATTTATCTGGCTTAAATTATGCACTGGGTAATTTTCATATTTTTTTTCCCCAGCAATATTCCAAAGCACTGCACAAAAAAAATAGTTAAAAAGTAACTTAGTAAAAATAGTGAAATAGTAACTTGTAAACCGCCCAGAGTTCCAGTTTGGAAGATGGGCGGTATAAAAATGAAATAAATAAATAAATAAATAAATAAATAAATAAATAAATAAATAAATAAATAAATAGATCTTAAAGGACAAAACATTGGGACCCAAATCCTAATCACATACGATTATTATTATTATTATTATTATTTATACAGCTTATATACCGCCCGTCTTCCTGAGAGGAACTCCGGGCGGTTTACAATGAGTGTGCACACAACAGATAATAAAACAACAATTAAAATAAACGATGTGTGTGTTATGTGGAAGGACCCTTGCTGAATGGATTTCCACAAGTAGCATTTGGTCTAAAATCCTCCTTGTGGTGATGACGACAGTTTTCTGTTTGTTCTACACAACCTTTTGCAAATGAAGCCAGTGCAAGATGGAGGGGCTTAATTCAGCAGGCGCGTGTGAGTCTGTGAGAGAGAGAGAGAGATTTCGTGTACAGATCCGCTCTGTCAGATGTAAGAGCACGAGGTAAAGCATTGGCAAATAGAATGAGTAAATAGAATGAGTAATGAGGGACTCTATAATTGTCCCTCATTACTGTCAGCTGCCTTGGGTCCTTTTCCAAGGAGAAAGGTGGGGTAAAAATACTCCAAATCAATAAAATAAATAAATAAAATACTTATACATGGAGAGCTTGGGTGGAAAAAAAAACTTTGAAGAAGCAGGTTCAAAGTCTCCACAGACAGTTGCATGAATGAGCAACAACAACAACAACAAAAACCTGAACTAGTTCTGGGTTGTTTCCATGTAATCAAACAGAGGACATGGGGCTTGTTTGTTGCTCTCTGCCTGAAAACTCGTCTTGAACTTCCAGAAAGGTGACAAGGCGCCTTTTCCACGCAGGTTTAAAGTCCGTCAAGGTTGCTTACGTTGACCCCCCTGTGCCGAAGAAAGAAATGACCGCGAGAGAAAAGAACCAGGTGTTCCATGAATTTCTGATCGATTTTCACATGACGAAACATTCCAGTGTTTTTGCGCATGCCGTCATATTGGACAAGATCTCCGAACAACCTGTAAGTTGTGGGTTTGTGCTTTCCAACATTTTTTCCCCCCAAGGCATGAGAAATGGTTTGGCAAATCCTAAGAAACGTTCAGCTCGGAGAGGGTGGGTGAAGGCAAGGGGAAGATGACGTGGGCAAGTGCCATACATGTTGTGGATCTTATCCCTGGACTTGGTCACTAGAGCAACGCAGAGTGTTGAAGAATTGAATGGAAGTGAATGAATGTAATTGCCGGAAAGCACAGTGGCTTAAGTCTCCGGCTATGGAGGCAGAGGCTAGGAGTTCAAAGGTTATAGCTGTAAGAAAATCCGGTGTTTTCAAGGCTTCCCTGCTGGTGTCACTGCTTATTTCCCCCCCTCTTTCCTCAGGTTGAGACCCCACGGGAAACTTTGCAAGAGAGACAGAGGCCAGGATTGGATGCCGTGGATCTAGACTTTGATACAGATTTCACGGAACTCGAAACCTTCGGCTCTGCGACGAAGACCCCGCACCCTTCTCACCTAGAAAAGGCTCCTGGAAAACCTGCCGGTACATCGAGCATCTTCCTAGAGCGCCTGCAGGTGGGGAAGGAGGCGGTCGGTGGTACGAAGAGCGGAAGGAAAGAAGGGATGAGTCAAGCCAGCGATGAGGAGAAGAAGGAATTTCCCAGCGGCCAGCGTTTTAATACACATCTACCAGTGAGTGGTGATGCTTGCAACCAGAATAGGTCGGTTAAAAGCTTTAAAGGGGTGGCGGTTGAAGCAGTTGGTGAAGAAGTGGCCAAAGAGGAAAATGCGGGCGATACGGCATTGCTTGATTCTTCAGAGAAAGCAGAAGACTTCCAGGAAAGGACGGAAGAAGCTCAGGAGGATCCATCCGAGGTTCTGTCCTGCCGCAGCGACACTGACGAGGAAGCGTTGGTGATTGACACAGAATGCCAAGGGCCCCGTCCGCTGGAATCCAGCCTGGTAGCCTCCGGTCAAGGTCTTAGAGCAGAGACTCCACCATCTCCCTGCTCTGAGGAAGGCCCAGCAGAAGAAGGAGAAGATCTTTCGGAGCTTCACACACTGGATGGTCCCCAGAACGCTCCAGAGGGGAGCAAGCCAGGCCAAGAAATGAAGGCTGCCCGGAAGTTGTCGCGACGATTATCTAAACAATGCGACCCTCTAGGACAGATCCTGAAAATGCAGACGGAACTCCTCAAACCGACCTCTCCCTGCCATCCCGGGCAGCCAGAGGGGAATCTCGCGAGGAGGACTTCCAATCCTCTGCCGAGCCAGGAATGCTCGCTTCCGAAAGTCACGGCGCTGTCCTCTTTGGAACCTGCGGAAAATGCCACGGCCGAGGCCAAGCTTAGCTGGGTGTCCTACTTCCAAGGATCTCAAAAAGGTGAGTGTCCCCATGGTTGTGCTCAGCAGAACGTCGGTTTCTGCTTGGGCCAAAGTCATCCAAATGTTGGCACCGCTCAGCCCCTTCTAGTTAACCGGGGTTCCCCTGCTCTTTATTCATTTTCTGGAGGTCACATCCAAGAGGTCTGTTCTTCCAAGGAGCGCTGCGAAATTTCACACGGGAACGGAGGCGGGGGGGTGTTTGTTTTGCCCCTTATCAATGGATATTGGCTGGTGGTTGTGGCAACAGACTCCTTTTTTCATTTTCTCTTGCGGGAAGGAGTCCTTTGGGATGGTTCCGAGGACCGTTCAGAATACGACCCCCCTCCGCAGGGCAACCTCGTTTACAAGTTGTTCAGCCTGGAGGACCTGCTGCTCCTCGTGCGCTGCTCGGTTCAGAAAACGGAGCTACACCCGCGCAATAAGAACGCGAAGGTCCGGAGGGTACGTTCATATCTCCAGCAGTGGTTTGTGTGTGTGTGTGTGCGTGCGTGTGTTGGGGATGGTGGTGGTTCTTTTTGAGTGCCTACCTATCGGGTTGGTTTCGTTGGCAAGCAAGGGTGGGTGCGCCACCTATTTGGGGCAGCAGCTACTTTTAGCAGGACCTGGGCCCATCTTGAGAAGGTGCTAGTCTTCCGTGGTGGGCCACAGCTTCAGTTCCTACCCTGCTTTCAGCTTTCTTTGCTCCGTGCTTACCTCTGGGTTAGCAGCTCCAGAGCCTCGATTCCACCCTCTTGCTGCTTATATATGCTGACCGGAGCTAGTAAACCCTCTCTTCACATTACTTGTAATGGCACCAGAAGCCAGGAGATGAAACTGGAGATGACCCTCATTCTCTCATGTCCTGCTTCTGCCCAAACCACGAACGGGCTTCCAGAAACTCTCAGACAACTGTCTCCCACCCCAAAAAGTGATTTTCCCACATGGCAGATGTTTCTCCTTCCTGTAGCTCCTCAGGTTCTTCACTGCTGCTCATCACAGCTACAGCCTGGCCCTGCTTGATAGATGGCTGTTGGATGACATAAGTAGCGGAATTTGTTCTATTTTCTGTTGTTGTCAAGCCAGCAAATGGGCGGGCGAGGAGACTCCCACAGTAATTAAGGGGCGTCACTGGCCACCTCCGTATATTGGAATCCACAGCCAACAACATGGTTTTTGTCTTATTAGCTACATAGCAACCAGATGGCAACCCTCCTTAATGCCGCCGACTCCGAGTGTATGCAATGCTATTGTAAACAGAGGTTGTCATTGTGTGTTCTGTAATTTGCTGGGTGACAGCCAATAAATTAAGCTGAGAACAGATAAGAAAGAGACGCTGGTTGTAAGGAACTCCCATGAGGGAGAGAAATGGTACTGAAGTTTTTAAAAATCCTCCATATTTCACTCTATTTGTTTACACTCATAGGATATGAACTGTTACTAAACTTTTTCCCCCCATATAATTGATTCTGTAAGGGTTAGAAAGGATAAGGGTGTGTGTGTTATTCATATTGCTAACATTAATCTGTGTAGATATAATCGGTTGTGTGCTTAGCTCAGGATCAGAGTGTGCCAGTTCAGTTTTTTTTTCTGAATTCCTGAAGGTGGCAGCCGTGTAACAATCCATTTTGAAGAACACCCATTGCGTGGAGAGGCTTTCATCCCAAGTGATTGCTATCAGTTTCAGGCTATGAATTATGTATTTTCACGGAATAAGCAGGGTGCACTGGATTTGTGTGTTTTGACCAGAAAGAAACGAACCGTCGGCCAAGGTCCTCTTTGTACTGGCATAACCTAAAGTTCTCTCAGTGTAAATCCTTCATCCAGGGATTCTGCAACTGGTTGTGTTTCCCCCGTTGTACAACACATCAGCAGAAGCTCTTAGGGGGTCTCACTTCTGCCTCAACCTTACATCTGACCCAGCTTTGCCTCTTGGCCTTTACAGAACTTCCCGGTCTACGTCCTGCCGAAGATTGAGTATCAAGTTTTCTATGGAGCAGAAGCCTTGACGCACAGTGAACTATGCCGCCTTTGGACCGAGAGCTTGCTCCATTCCAACAGTTCCTTTGAAGTCGGTAAGTTTAGTTCCCTTTAAGCATAACTTGAAGTGCGATGCGTTAAGATGCATTTTTGTACCTGCGCACAAGAGCAGACGGCACCTTTTGGTCACCGAGAGGCCCTTCGTTAAAAATCAGAGGGCCTCGGAATCATTTCATAATGAAGTATCCATCAGGATCAGGGCTGTGTCATGCTGGGGTTGAATATTCCACTGTATCAAAATGAGTGATGTTGAAGGTCATGCTGTGAACTTCATTGATCTGAATTTTTCCCCCTTTCTCCCAGTCGCTAGGGCTAAAGGCGGCTTATAGTACAACTTAAAACCAAATCTCTTTAAAAATGCTAGATCAGTGGTTCTCAACCTGTGAGTCCCCAGATGTTTCTGGACTGCAACTCCCAGAAATCCTGGCCAGCTCAGCTAGTGATGAAGACTTCTGGGAATTGCAGTCCAGGAACATCTGGGAACCCACAGTTTGAGCACCACTGGGCTAGATGTTGGGATATTTCACAGCATCCTGACTGCCAGGAGGTGCTGGCCCCAAGCGTAGCTGGCTAAACCATTGTACCATCTTAGTCCAGAACTAACCAGTAATATTTGGTTGTCTGCTGCTGGGAGGTTGGACTTTTGGGGTGAAGGGGATCAAAGCTAGAACCTCTTCAAGGTCCGCTTCTGGTGCCTTTTTATAGCTTTGTCATACTAAAGATTTGGCCGTGCCATTTCTTTTAAAAAGAACACAGAACCTAAGTGATGGTATGTCCTGCTTGGGAAATCGCTCCATCTTTTTTTGTTGACTGCCCCTTTCTCTTTTGTAAACTGGGTGGCGTGTCTCTTTCTTCCTCATCTCCTCCCTTTAGGCCATATCGACGCGCTTACTTCAAAACTCTTTCTGCTGGAGCCACTGTCGGCAGAAGATTTGAAAAACAAATTTGGCACATTCAAGTGAGTACCATTGCCGCAGCGAAAGCTAGAGGAACTTTCTAAGTCCAGGGGCTGCATCCAGTTTCAGTTGCGGTTTGGTTTGGGGGAAGGGGGGTGGGGTGGGGTGAGCAAGTCCAAACTCAAAAGACCTAGGGCAGCGTTGGCGAACCTATGGCATGGGTGCCAAAGGTGGCCCTCGGAGCCCTTTCTGTGGGCACCCGACATCTCTCCTTCACAGCCATCTGTATTTGGGTTAAATTGCTGTATTGGCACTTTGTGAAAAGTTAGTGGCTTTTGAATTGCAGTTTGGGCACTTGGGTCTCTATAAGGTTCACCATCACTGGGCTAGGGGGACCCCACATGCTCTTGTCTATTTAAGTGCGGAGTTCCTTCTGTGTTAAGCTTTACCACAGTGGTTCCCAACTTTTCTAATGCTGTGACCCTTTAATACAGTTCCTCATGTGGCGGTGGCCCCCTTGCCCTCAGCCAATCGCAGCCTCCGGTGCCGTTGACTGACATCCCCTCCAACCTATCAAGCTGTAAATTCACTCTTTCCCCCTTCCACCTCCAGACCCAAGCCGTTTGTGCCATTTTCTTCACTGACTCATGGCCACCCCTGTGAAATGGCTGTTCAACACACACACCCCAAAGGGGTCCTGACCCCCAGGTTGAGAACCGCTGCTTTACTAATTGGAGGTTGTCAAATCAGTTCTAACATCAAGGTTTTCTAGACAGAGAGTCCTCAGAAGTGGTTTGCCCTTCCTTTCTTCCGGGGTGCCCTGGGACTACTGCGCAGCTTGCCCAAGGCCACCCAGGCAGGTTCTCCTTTTAGGAAATACCTTGGGGGATTGAACTGCCAATTTCTAGCTCCATGGCCAGGTTAGGCAGTGATCCTTCAGCCTTTGGGTGGCACTGCACAAACTTAACAGCACAGTTCTTAGTTTCTTTCTATACTCGATAGGTTTGGAAACCAGGTTTCTTTACTAAAGAACACTAAGAGTGTTATGGGACCAGCCCCCCACCCCCCACCCACGACAGGTCCCTGGGACGTGGCAGCGGCACATGCGATTGTAGTGTGTTGGGGTCAGCTGGTGAATCGAGTAAGATTCTCGTCAATCCAACCTGATGAAGAAAAATGCCTATAAAATGTCAGAATTGTTTTATTAATTTTTTGAACAGCAATTGCAGTGTACTCGTTTTTTCCTCTGACTTCAGCAACTTCTGCATATTGCTCTCAACTTGTAGGCCTGCAAATTCTTTGAATATTCTGCAACATATCTTGAAGAAAGTGACAGGGTACGTAGTTCAACTTCCATTTGGGCCCACCCACCCCCCTTACTTTCCAACAGGCATTTCTCTTAAAGCATTGGGTTTTTTTAATTATTATTATTCCGTCGGGCTTTTCTAAACTTGCCAACTTGAGAGAGAACTGCTCTGCACCGCTCACTCCTGCCCATTTCATTGTGTTTTTCAATGTTACAATCATTTTATTGTATTTTGTTATGCTTTGTTTCCTTTTATTGAAAACAGTTTCTCTTTTACTGTTACTACTGTGAGCCGCCCAGAGTGATCCTCGGTCAGATGGGCAGTAGAGGAATGAATCAATTAATTCTAGAGCGACACGCAGCTCTGGGCTGATGTGCACAGGCCATGCATCCTTGCCGGTGCTTCACCCTGCTCTGCGTTGACAGATCTAGGCCAGAAAGGCCAAGGGTTTATAGCAGGGGTGTCCGTACTTTTTGCAAGGAGGGCCAGATTTGTTGAGGTGAAAATGTGTGGGTGGTGTGACCATTCAGCCGCTTTTGGCCCCTGGGCCGGACTTTGGACAAGTGTCTATAACGTGCAAGGAGGTGGGGAGGATGCTGCAGCAATGGAGCCAAGGGTGGGTAGGCTGGGCAGGTGGCCGGGGGGGGGGGGGGCCCAGAGAGAGCCAGAGAGGGCAGACAAACCATAAAACTGCAAGCTGATGCCTCCATCCAGTATGGGGAGGGGCCAGCTGGCGGGGATGCGTGACAGGCTGAGCCGGTGGGGAGAAGAGGCTGCGGGCCACTCGAAATTTGAAAACGGGCCCAATTTGGCCCCCCAGGCTTGACTTTGGACATGCCTGGTATATAGAAATCTGGGACAAATGGACCGAAGGGTTCTTCTGGGGTTTTGTACCTCTCGTCTCCATCTGACATAGCCAGTGCCAAGGCTTGCTGGAGCTGTAGCACACATAACCTCGCCCGTTCTTTCAGCAGTTTAGCATACTCATTGCAAAGAGGTGTATATGTAGGGGTTTTAAGACATCTCCCAAAATGTAGGGTTGCAGGGCAGAGGGCTCATCAGCCAGCCTGGGTTTTCTTTCCTCCGCACTTCTCTCGGGACAGGTCCTCCCGTCTGTAACCCCTTCTTGTGCTTTCAGCTTGCCGGAGGGCGCTTACCTCCTGGCGCACGCGGCCGGAGACTCCTCTGTCACCATCTACAAGAGCTCTGACGGAACAGGCGCCAGGCCGGCCTACAACCTGCACGCCGCTCACTCGGATTTGCCCTCTGCCCCCTCTGCCATTGGAGTCCCGTGGGTGCCCCTGGACCCCAGCCTCCCTTTACCGTATCACTTTGCTCAGGGCCGGGTGCCTTGCACTTTCCCACCCAAACCAACGGATCCCCAGAAGAAGCCGAAGGTGAGACTCGGTGGCAGTCTGACCTCCTTCCATGCTTCCGTCGTCATCAGAGCTGGGGGCTTAAGTGTGCCATTTCATTTTGCCAAGCATACAGAGAAGTTCCCTGTAACGGTGCACAGGATATGTGGTTGCAATTGGCTGTTGTTTGATAAATACAGTAACCCCCCCCCATTTATGGCAGGGGTTAGGGGCCCAACCCCACCTGCAATAAAGGAAAACCCACAATATGTGGATGCTGGACAGTGGGGACCTGTTTGGGGTCTCCTGCACTTACCCCAGGCCTGGCGATGCCCTGAACAGGCTTCCTGGGCCTGTCGGAGGCCCCAAAAATGGTTTCCAGCAATCCGAAAGGCACTCCCGGATTGCTGGAAGTGCCTTAAAAACGGAAGCACTTCCATTTTTAAAGCAAAAGCAAAAAGCAAAGTGTTTAAAGGCTTTTTAAAACTTTAAAACTTTTTAAGCCTTTTAAACTTTTAAAGGCTACAGCTCCTGATGCTGTCTCCCACTCATGCTTGGTGGAAATCTGTAGGAGTTGGAGTTTGCTTTTATCCGTCAAAATGTGCTCCTAGGAGTTTCCATCTCGCCAGGTTGGAGCTGAACCTTTCTCGTGAAAAAAGGTGACCCTGGGGCGTGACAGTGGTTCCCGGGAGCTACTGTGGGGCGTCCTTTGGGGGAACCTTAATCAGGATGTTCTTGCAACAAAACCCACTCTACAGATAACGTTGGGAGGGATACGAACGAAATCCAGGCTGCCTTTGCAGCAATATTTCACATGCACTTTTAACGCCCAGCGGCTAAACTGCGGTACTGCAGTCAGAACTCTGCTCACGACCCAGGGTTCAGTCCCAGGTCGCCGGCTTGAGGTTCGCTCAGCCTACCAAGGTCAGTACCAGGTTTGCTGAGGGGAGGTGGGCCAATGTGTGACCTGCGCAATTAAAAAAATTAGACCACCCAAAGAGGGCTTTTAAGCACTAGGTGGTGGTGTATAGGAAGCACACTTTTGCTTTATCATGTTGGATTGGTGCGTTCACCCCCCTTTGGTAGCGCTGTAACCTCCTGACTGTTGCTTCCTCTTTCTCTCTTTCTTTCTGTTCACCCCCACCCCGTTTCTTGGTCTTTTTCACTTCCAGATGAGTGGGGCCAAAGCGTGCCCCGGCACACCCAACCGCAGAGAGCAAGTTGCCGTGGAAATGAGAAACAACAAGCGCCCGCCAGCTCATCCTTTGCGAAAGCGCCCCGGAGCTGCACAGGGCAAGGGGGCGGCGATCAAGCAGATCTCGCGGCAGGCCAGCCGGGGGCCAAACTGGACATTCTGGAAGAAAACCAGAGATGAGCAGGGATTAAGCGACTGAGTCATGCGGAGGAAAAAAGGGGATGTCAGGGAGGGGAATTGCTCTCCTCTCCCCCACCTTTCCTCCAACCAAACAGAGAAAGAATGAGACAGAGATTGCAAGGGAGGGAAGACACAGCTACAGTCCTCTGCTAGGGGGAAACCTCCTGTTTCTTTCTGTCGTTTGGAGGGAAAGCAGGTGAAGTCTGCCTTGCCGGTCTGAAGCAGCTGTCCAGAGGAATGTGTGGCCTCTGAACCAAGTTGCAACGAATGTTTGCAGGCAGGCCTTGCAAAAGTCCAGGGGAATTTTCTGTTGCCCTCCGTACAGAGTTTAGTCACTCATAATTGATATTCGGCTTGGCTGAAGGAGCCTCAGATCAGCCACCAGTGTGCCATCAGAGCTAGTTTCGGTGAGGGAATGCTGATCTGCCCATAAATTGGGGGAAGGGGGAAGGAGAGTTTGTCCTGAACTTTAACGGCGGCAGATTGGGCATTCAAAGGGAAAGGTCTTGAATCAATCCCAGCTTCTCCGACCTTTTCTCCCTGGCATTGTTTTCTGATTCATGCTTTCCCCAGCTGCTTTTTGCAATTAACACAGGCATCTGTAAGGTTCAAGTGTTCCTCCTGTCACCCTGGTGGATTGAAATTTTGAATGAGAGAACAGCATGACAGAGAGAGACACTGAGCATACACACACACAGTGGTTTCAAATTTTATGCAGAAGCAAATGACTGTAACCCTGTTGTTTTAAGTTAACACTGTGTGTGTGTGTTTATATATATATATATATATATATTTGTAAAAGGCTACTTATGCAAAGACACTTTTAATATTTTGAAACAATAAATTTAAACTGACCTTGTTACACATTGCAAGGTGTTCCCTTGCTCTTTGATGTTTCTGTTTTTTTTGGGGGGGGGTGTTTTTAAATCTTAGTCTTATCTGTATATTTTTCGTGAATTCTTCTACTTACGAGTTTAATCTGTTCTGAATGCATGCTCATAAGTTGAACAACTCATAAGTAGAGCAGCTGCATCTAAAAAACAAACAAACAAACAAATAAATAAATAGAAAAGAAATAAAACTGTAAGTAGAGCAGACCGCATCTAAAATTTGGAAGGCCGCAGTTAGAACGCCAATGGTTTCCGCTCTTAAGTCAAATTGTTCATAAGTAGAGCTGCTCGTAAGTAGAGGTACCACTGCTTGCGTTATATGATGAAATCTAACAAAAAAAAAATTGGTAAGGGTCTACATGTCCTATATGGGGGAGCTGCTGGATAGCTCGGTGGTTTAAGGTCCCTGGCTGTGGAGCAGGGTGTACGGAGTTCAATTCCCCCATTGGGTCCCTTGAGAGATCACTCTTATTATAATGTTGACTCGCAGGTGGCCTTGCTGTGAAGTCACGATATTAAGCGCTCTTAATCCAAGCAAAATGGGAGAGAACTCTGGCCTAAGAAGGAGCAGCCGCTGGGATTACTCCTGCCAAAGCCACGTGGGCTGCTGTCTTCCGTGGCCATGCATTTTCCCTTTGCTTTCTGAAAAATGATGGGAGAGGAACCATCCCTGTGAGTTGGTCCCGTAGTATCAGCACATGGCGTTTCCTGGCACAAGCCCCCAAGGGACTTGGGGCCCCATCCTCTGCTCACACGCTTCGCTCTTTAGAAAATCAGCTCTTTTTGGGAAAGCTGGGGAGGGTGGCAGCCACGGTGGCAGCACCAATGGTGTCCAGCAACTCTTTTGCAAAGCAGAAAGCGCATTCAGTAGCCGTGGAAGCCTTGTTGACCCGGTGTTGCCACAGCAGACACATGGGTTTCTCTGTTCTGGGGAGGGGCCCGTGCCGTTCTCGGAGCAAAGTTTCCTGAGCGCTATTGCTAAATGGTAGGGGCTGTTTCAAAACCCGCCAGAGAAATACTTCAGCCATGAGTCATCGGCTTGATTAGAGAGGGTGGAAGCGAGCTTGTCTGCACTGCTGGAAGGCAGAAAGACAGAGCGCTTTTTGTCATTGTTTGCTGAATTTTCCCGAGTCCCGTCTGCTCTTTGCGCTTCCAAAGGTATATCTAAGGCTTGGGCCGACCGGAGTCTAAAGGTCTTTGCCCCACCCCACCCTCTTCCTGGGTACTTGGAGCGGATGTGGCTGTTAACCATCTGGTGGGAGATAAAGAGCTACCCTTTCTGTCAAGTTCCTTCTGACGTAGGGGAACCCCTAGCAAGGTTTTCTGTTTACCCGGGATTGTCCAAGAAGAACGTCATGCTGCATTTCCACGGCAAAGTCAGGATTTGAACCCACGACCTCCGAGTCCTCCTGCTTGAGCTTATCCCCTTATGCTGGTCCTTCCATTTTTTAAAATTATTTTGAGTATTTTTTTTAACCCCACCTTTCTCCTTGGAAAAGGACCCAAGGCGGCTTATAGTAAGGAGAGTCCATGACACTCAATTCAGTTTGAGAAACAGGGTATGGAGGGGTGTCTTACAGCAGGAGAAGGCAACGTTAGAACTAACAATTGATAACGGCGTCAATGCAATCACACAAGGAGAGAGATAAACACCAACTTTAAAGTTAAAACCTCTTTTCAAATTGCCCTTTCTGCAAGCTATGCACCTTCTCCATCCCACAGAGATGGCGACAATCTTTCTATCTTAGTTGAAGCTATCAATGGCGCCAGGTGGAACTCCAGAGACTTGTGTGAATGTCTCTGCTAGCTGGGAGTTGTAGTCTCCCAAATAACTCTGGCAGTAGATAGGGTGGTTGTGTGTGTGTGTGTGTGTTGTGTCGTTACAGTCGTGACTGACCCTTCGTGACTCCACGTCCATGGAGTTTTTCTTGGCAGGAATACTAGAGTGGCTTGCCAGTTCCTACTCCAGGCGCCTACAGCATCTGGTATTCCAGATGGGGGTCTCCCATTCAAGTTCTAACCAGGGCTGACCCTGCTTAGCTTCCGAAATCAGGCGAGATCGGATGTGCTCAGGGCATCTAGGCTGCTCAGATAGGGTGGTTAGTGGCAATGAAAATGTCATCACACGGATTCTTCCGCTCTTTTCCAATTTGCTGTTTTGCACCAGTTTTCTACTTGGGGTCCTTTTCCCCGCTTATTTTTCAGGAAGGGTGGGATGCAGACATCTCTTGTCCTCAAGACCACTTAAGTGCCGGCCCTCTAGACTAAAAAGCATCGCCCTTTGATGATCAATATTGCTAATGGCTTTTCTGGGTGGCCGCTGACAAACCACCTGTGCTAGGAACAGGCAGACTCATCTGGGCCGCAAAGGCTGTGTTTGCACATTAAGCCCTGCTCTCTGTAAAAGGTTTGTCCGCCGTCTTTCTCAGAGAAATTCCTGGCACCCTTTGCTTGGCGTCAGACATGCTGCTACCTGTCGAACCCGGTCTGTAAGCTTTGTAAGATCCCCCTGGGGAGTGGAGGAAAGTTAAAACGGAAGGCGTAGCATTCTGATCTGAAACAACAGCCAGAATCCCATTGGCCATTGAGTAAGATTTGTGTCGCTTGCTGCAGGTAACTGCAGGTAACTGATGGCATGCTGGGTTGCAGGGCTCTATCCTTAGGCACCGGACCAAGCCATGCCCCAGCATTAGGAAAGGAGCTGTGAGATGCAATGTAAATACTGGTTGGATTCTGGCCTCCCTGAAGGGGGACAGTCAGCTGAATTGAACAGGAACCAAGAGTTGGTGTGATGCTAGGTTTTGGGGTGGGTTTTTTTTTTGGGGGGGGGTAGCCTTTAGGGACAATTGGAGTATAACTCCCAGATTGTTACTGTGATCCAAAGGGTTCTGAGAAAGTGTTGATTGATTGATTGATTGGTTGGTTGGTTGATTGGTTGGTTGGTTGATCACCCATCTGGCGGCAAGGCCACTCTGGGCCATTTACAACAGTAGTACAAAAACGCAAAACAAATTACACAATTGACATAAAATAAACCACAAATTAAACTATTTATTTATTTATTTATACAATGTATATGCCGCCCGCCCACTACAACCATTTAACATTCTTGTTAAGGAGGCCTTTTTATTTACTGAACGAGAACTTCTAGACTGCTTTCCACCCAAAGATTCCAAAGTGGTTTACAAATAATGAATGCAGCCAGAGCAATAAAATCCACGAGAACGGTCCCTTGGCTGAGATCCTGTGGAGCAAATAACTGTCTGACGTGGCTCACTAGGCAACAGATAATGTCTATGTAGATTTCTTAACCTGCAGCTGTTGGTTTCCAAAACTTGTTCCATCTGCATTTCAGAGTGTGCCTGGGATTTTAGCCACTAAAAACCAAGTGAGCGGACAATTAGGGAAATGATTCAGGAGAAGGCTCCCTGCTTGGTTCGCAGATTTTTGCAGGAGACACAATCATGTTGTCTCAGTGCTTCTTTTATTATTGTGGGATGTCTCCAGCTGATGATGTTCCTGATCCTATGCAGGAGCAGTCTCTGGAATGTCCTGTCCTGAACTGCCTTGCTTAGTTGATGTAAACTCAAGCTTGTGGTTTCCTTGAGGGAGTTGATCCATCTCCCGTTGAGCCTTCCTCTTTTCCTGCTGCTGTGTTCAACCCTTGATGGCATCTCAACGGGAAACAGTCCCGTAGGAGGTAATGGGAAAGCACAGCCCTGTTTTGGACTACATAGAAAGAGGGTTGCAACCTGTCCAAGCGGGAGATATTGGGCTAGAGAGAGAGAGAGAGAAACAGCCTGTACCTTGGCATAAGGCAGCCCCTCCTGCCTCCCAAACACTCTACTGCAGGGGAGGAGTCTTGAGAAGAGCCAGGCCATGGAAGGGCCTTCTGACCTGAATTGGCAGCCAAGAAGAACGTGTTGAGGAGACGCCTCACCTTCATTCTTTCCAGCCCTTCCTGATGTTTCTTTTGGCAGACGGGCCGATGGGAAAGCGGGAAAAAGCAGCGTTGGGGCTGGACCTCTCCTGCTGCAAAGAAAACAACCCTCTTGCCAGCTACGTCCTGTGTTTTTAAAAGCAAAACTAGACTACGGGTGATACCTTCATAGGCTGCTAGAAGATTTTTTTTTTTAAAAAAGTTGCTGAACTTTCGAGAGCAAGCTCTCTTTTTCAAAGCACGGATAGAAATCCAAGTTTATTTTTCTTCTAGCAGCTTATGAAGGTATCACCCATAGTCTAGTTTTGCTTTTGTTTTTAATGGCTGCATGGCTCCAAACCTCTTCTTTTTAAAAACTGTTTTTAAAAGTGCTTTCCCAATCTGTTGGGTGCCTCGTTAAGGGAAGCACACCACTCTGCATGAGCGTGTTGGCTAAGTAACTACTAGATTCTTCTCTTACTTACACACACACACACACACACACACACACACACACAGAGAGAGAGAGAGAGAGAGAGAGCTTCCTTAAGTGCCATGTCCTGGTAGAACATTGGCGATCAGTATCCTGGACTGGTTTCTATCTAAGGCTATTCTAAACAGAGCAGCTGTGCCCACTGCAGACCATTCACTTAAGTTCTTAAGCTAGAATGTTCTTCTGCACCCCAGGCCATGATTCCCGTCTGTTTTTCCTTGAAGGATAACCTGTAGCAGATGGTATTTCTTATTGTGCATTATATGTTCGAAATACTGCAACGTTCTTCTCCTCAATACTGTAAAGAGAAGAACGTTGCAGTATTTCGAACATATAATGCACAATAAGAAATACCATCTGCTACTGGTTAGCCTTCAAAGATTTCTAATTTTTTTATTCATGCGCTGTAATACAGCCACATTAGTGACTCTGGTTGTCCAAGGTATCTTCAGAATTCGTCTGTACGTCCACATTTCGAACGCTTCCAGCTGCCTGCATAATGTGGCTGTAAGAGTCCAAGTTTGAACACCGTAGAGAAGTATGCTGAACACATACAGTAGGTTTGAAGTATTCGAGTACGAAGCCTGATAGGTAAGTCCCTTCTTTGTCGAGACTTTCCTCATTATCTGGAAGGAATTTCTAGCTTGTTCAAATTGACAACGAAATTCACTTGAAGGATCCCAGTTATCTTTGAGAGCTTGGGAATGTAATTAAAATCAAAGGGCCTGTGGCATGAGTCAACCCTTCTGAATTAGATATATTTTCTCAAATGGAGCATACCACACTAACCCCAGTATGGCATCTACTTTTATTTAGGGACCACAAAACTCTGTGTGTATGTGTTAATTTTTTTTTTTTTTTTAAGACCTGTTTCCCTTTCAAGGCCTCAGGAAGTGAATATGGCCGGCCGGCAGGATACCTTATGAATGTGTATCCTGCAACTGTTGCAGAGTCTTTTGTTGACTCAACTTTCATTCATGCGGTTGGCATGAAGCTGTGGGCAGGTGCGTTGTTTGTTTCTCTGTTGAGGCTGTTCCTAGGCAACCTGTTAACGCAGACCACATCACGGGTCGGTCATTTTCGGAGCCCTCCGCAACCGATAAGGAAGGCTGTTGTTCTGTTGGGTGCCTGTCATTTGGGTTCCATTTTTATACCGCCAACATAGCTGATGGCAAAGCCTTCTGGGAGTTTCAGTCCAAGAACATCTGGAGACTCAAGGTCAAGAACTATGGCCATAGAGCTGTGGTTCTCCACCTGTGGGTCCCCAGATGTTCCTGGACTGCATCTCCCAGAAATCCTGGCCAGCTCAGCTAGGGATGAAGACTTCTGGGAGTTGCAGTCCAGGAACATCTGGGGACCCACAGGTTGAGAACCACTGCCATAGAGGACTCACTGTAGAGCAGGCATGACCAAACTTTGGCCCTCCAGATGTTTTGGACCGCAACTCCCACAGTCCTTTGCCATTGACAATCTAAGCTTAGAATTCTGGGAGTTGCGGTCCAAAACATCAGGAGGGCCAAAGTTTGGACATGCCTGCTGTAGAGGCTTTTAAAAGGAAGACCACACAGGTGCCTGGAACTGCATCCAGAACTGTTCCAAGGGTAGGAAATAAAGAACGGAGTTCCCTTTTGGACTACGCATCCCAGAATTCCACCATCATCACAACCAGTGATAGAAATGAGCTGGCGCTAAGCGTCTGTGGGCAAACACACTGCAACGTGGCTTTTGCCTTCGACGTTCTGGACCAGTGAGTTCAGCTTTCAGGGAGGAATTACTGCACTCCACGTGCCTGAACTAGCCGATGCCATTAGCTGGACATTTGTGCCAAAAAAGTTGTTCATCTTCAAGGGTGCCTCAAGGTTTTCCACACTCCGCTTGGAAGTCTGGTAAACACGAAAAATAGGTGGTCCGATCTGCCCCATGAAGGTCCAGGGGGTTGGATCAGATGCGGCAGCATCAGAATAATCCCAGGTAAAGAGTCTTTCAGTGTCTCTCTCAGGAGGTTCCAGGGAAAAGGAAAACAACCGTAAGGTGGAGAGGACTACTCAGGTGGAAAGATCGAGGGTGAGATTGCTCAATCGAGTATTAAGCTTTTAGATCTGAGGAGCCATTGACAGGTTGTAATGGGAACAATGTGGGTGAGGCTGATGCGATTTGCAAGGTGTTTGCTCATTCCAGCCTGCCTTCCGTGGAAACTATTTACACCCTTGGACATGCTTTGAGGTAGTCAGGGGCGGGAGCTCTTTTTCAGACGGCTACCCATGGAGTAGAGCTCACGTTTGGTTGAGAAGATAGCGAGGGGCCACACTGGTTAGCTAGGAATCCTTCCCGAGCTGAGGGTCTGTCTTCTCCCCAAAGTGTGTTACATATACCAGTCCCACCCAACAGGTAGATTGTGGGCTACCGGTAGCCCGTGAAGGGTTCAAAAGTAGCCCGCTGGCCACCAAATTAAAAAGTGAGGGGATAAGTTCTCCACGCCTCCCTCCCCCATCCCAAGGACCACCATTGCCCCAGCAAAGTTCTGGGTCTGCCAGCCCTCTGTCTCAGCTGAGTGGGGCAGTTCAAGGGCCATCATGGCGCATTGAAATCTCTTCCATCCAGAATGGATCAATTGATTTTTCAATGCATTCCTATGGGAAACCGCTGCTCTACTTACACTTTTTTTAAACTTAAATTCGTAAGTAGAGGTTTTACTGTAGTAGCCGTCTCAGGCCCTTTGGGGGGCCGGAAAAAGTAGACCTCGGCCTGTTCAAAGTTGAACAGCCCTGACATAAACTATGAAGTTGATCCTGACTTGGGGGGTGGGAGGAGGGGGCTAGGAAGGGCTTCCAACCAAGGTGAGATTTTAAAGGAATGGTTTAAAGGAGTGGTTTGATTTTAAAGGAATCCATCCCTCCATCCCTCCATCCATCCCGGCCCCATATATATGTTCAAACAGCCTGTTTAGTGATGAAAACTCACTTCCCAAGGCAATCCCCCCCTCTCATCAGTGATGGATGCTGCACTGAGAATACCGTGCAAAACAAACACCCTTCCGCTGTGGTGCCCTGCCAGGCACTGGAATGCGTGTCTGCCGATAGGAATTTCAACGGCAAATGCGCCCATGATCCCCCCGGATTAGCTTGCAAAGCGGAGCACCTAACGAGGCCTGTTGCCCGGATGGCCTGGCTGCCTAAACGGCTAGCTCTTCCAGCAGCACCAGCTCAGCACCGTTCTGGATGTTGCCTGCGGGGCGGCATCTGGCGTGCCTGCGTGTGACTCCATCCGGGACTTCTGGACACGAACGTTTTTGTCTTGCCACGTTGAGAAGGGTTGGGGCTTGGGGACTGGGATTATTCACCGGGGAGGTCCCGGAGCTTTTTCACATTGGAGCCGGTCTCTCAAGATGAGCAGGATGTCTAGCAGCGACCGCTGCCTTGTACGTGATTCATTTGTAATCATTTTTAAAACAATGAAAGGCAACAGAGCGGGGAAGCACGGGTGTGTCTCAGCTTCTTCTTTATTCCATTAAAGCCCTTCCTCAGGGAAGGAGAAACAGCTGATTTTTTTTTTCCTTGCAGAGGGAATTTTTCCTTGCAAAGGAAGTAAGTGTCTGAGGATGGAGACATTTGAGGTTGGAAGGCTCATGGATTATTTATTATTACGTTGCATTTATATTTCCCATTTCTTCCAGGGAGCTAAGGGTGGTGCAGGTGGCTGGTCCGCACAACAACAACAACAACAACAACAACAACAACAACAACAACAACCACAACAACCACAACCACAACCACAACCACAACCACAACCACAACCACAACAACAACAACAACAACCACAACAACAACAACAACAACAACAACCACAACAACAACAACAACAACAATGACAACAACAACAACAACAACCCTGTGACGTAGGTGCGGCTGAGAGACTGGCTCACCAAATTTCACACACCACTGGCGACCACCTTAAGTCCTAGAATCCAACAGGTTCACTACGCGGTCTCTCCTTCTGCCTCTAGAACTTGAAACCAGTGGCCCCACCACCTTTGGGTGTCCCAGTCTTCTCGGACTACAATTCCCAGACATCCTGGCCCGCACAGGAAGTGTTGAAGGCTCCTGCAGTCCGAGAACATCATGTTCGTACCACCACTCTAAACAAACCCATACCCTCCCCCTCGCCCCTTGCTGCATCTATTTGTCGCTGTGTCAGAGGTGTGCCTAGCTGCTTGGAGAACTCTGGGACTTGTAGTCCAACGACATCCAAGTGTTCACTTGTGCCCGTACAGGAATGACTCACCAACCAAAGTAGTGGCAAAGCAGGGATGGTTTGCAGTGAAGAGATGAACCAACATGGCGGTCTTATACTCCTGCTCCTCCTCCTGGCTGCCTTCTGGTAGCCTGCAACCCGGGTATGTCCAAAGTCAGGCCCGGGTAGCCAAAGGTGGCTCATTTTCAAATTTCGAGTGGCCTGCAGCCTCTTCTCCCTGCCAGCTCAGCCTGTCATGCATCCCCACCAGCTGGCCTCTCCCCATACCAGATAGAGAGGTCAGCTTGCAGCTTTACGGTTTGCCTGCCCTCCCTGCCTCTGCCTGTCCTCCCAGCCACCTGCCCAGCCTACCTGCCCCCCCCTCTGTTGCTGCAGCGTCCTTCTCACCTCTTTGCATGTCCTAGACCAGTGCTCGTGAACCTATGGCTCGGGTGCCAAAGGTGGCCCTCGGAGCCCTTCCTGTGGGCACCTGACATGGCCCTTTCACCACCCCCGGTGAAAGGAATGGCTGATTCACAGCCTTCTGTAACGGGTCCGTGCCAGCAAAAAGAGACAGTCTCTCACAGAGTAAAGAAAACAGCCTGGTTCTCAGGAAAATGATTTATTGGTTGCAACCAGGAAGATCTGTACCCAACAGCAGTTAAGCAAAGACCTTCCTCGAACAAAGGGAAGGCACTTAGTTTTATAGTTTAAAATTTCTGCTCATTCCTCCCCCTCCCAATTGGCTCACGTCACATCCGTCGGTTACACATCAAACATTAATTGGCAGTCTTAGTTATCTATCTTGCATTCCTGTTGGCAACATTTAAACATTTTAATTGGCAAAAAAGGGGGTTTTTACACGGTGAACAGAATGGTACAGAAAAACACAGGCAAGGGGCCTCTTAGCCTTGAAGATCTTGACAGGTGATGAATTCCAGGCCGGGCTCGGCCAGGCACGGAATGCTCTCGGCTGAAGTCATCCACAATTATCTTGTGGAAAAAAAAACACCAAAGCTTATGCAGAAAATGATTAGACTTTTGAATAGAAAGCTTTTTCCTTTAAGGCTTGCTAAAAATGTCCTGTTTGCAGGAATTGTTTAAAGGAATAAAAGAATACATAAGGCTTTATATATGTGTGCTTATTAATCTAAATATATATATACTGTGTGTAGCTTATACTCTTGCAAAGCATAACTTGGAATATATATGTGTAAAAAGGCCATGAAGCCTGTCTAAATGCAAAGCATAGTTTAAAATACATATTGATAGGCTTGTCATTATGCCTAGAGATTATTGATACAGCCAAATCATTCCCTTCACCGGTATTCAGGTTAAATTGCTGTATTGGCACTTTGCGAAAAATTCGTGGGTTTTGAATCAGAGTGTGGGCACTCGGTCTCTAAAAGGTCTGCCATCACTGTCCTAGAGGCTTGGCCAAAGTCCATCTCAAGGGCCAAATGCAGCTGAATGGTCGCCCCACACACATTTTCACCTCACCACATTTGGCCCTCCTTGCAAAAAGTTTGGACACCCCTGCTGTAACCCCTTTGCCTGGTATAGGCAAGTCCAGCCAGGCCTCATCTACTGGACAGAGAATCAGCTGGAAGGAGTTGCCTCTGTCTTCCACCTCATCCGCTCCTCCAGACAAGGACCAGAGGCATGGAGAGACAGCCTGTGGGTGCCTCCGTGTGCACCTCCTGAGTGGTTGGGAGCACCAGCAATTCGACCTGTGAGCTTTCTTACTGGATGCCCTAGTCGTCCACCAGTCTTGGCAGGGATCTCGCGCTCATTGGCCTCTCCGGCCCCATTAGGAGGGACCCTTTCCCCGAGACCCTGGAATTGGCAGGGATTGAACTCACAACCTTCGGTGCGTAAAGCAGTCCCTCTGCCCCTGAGCCTGGCGCTTCTCTTGGAGAACACTGCAGGGAGATGCAGGAGCCTCTTTATTCCAGGCGGACTGCAGCAACCATCACCCTCCCTGTGCTCATTCCTAAGAAGAAACCTCCTGGAATAAATAATAATGGCAACAGTCTTGGGAAAGGGTAGCTCAGCAGAGCCCTCATTTCGATTTGCCAAGGGGTGGCCACCTGGAGGTCAGCCAGCGGCTTGTCCAACAAAGACGGGCCTTGCTGAACGGAACAGATCGAGCCGGTTTTCCTGGGGATCACGGAGCCCCTCTCCCACTGCCTGCTCTTTTGACTGCTAAGCTGGGCTTAGTTTGGGCACGGCTGGCGTTCCGAGTTCACTCCCTTTAAGCCACAGAGGATGCTGGGCTGCCTTCCCAATTAGTCATCCTCTGGCTTCTGGCTTCCTGTTCTCTTGGCTAAGCAGATTTAGAGAACGTCCAAGCACACACACACACACACATGCACACACTCACACTTTGTTCTCCAAAAAGCTGAACTGAAACGTATCCCCTCTAATGGCTCTGCAAAGCCTTGTAAAAGAACAACAAAAAAGTTTCCATGAACTTGTCCGATCCTTTCTTAAAGCTGTCAAGGCTGACAACTGTCCCCACTTCTTCTGGCAGGGAGTTCCACAGGCTAGATCCTCTAGGTGGAAAAGGACTTTCTCTTATTTGTTTGAGATCTAGCACCCAAAATGTTTCATGGAATGTGCCCTAGTTCTAGTGTTGTGCAATAGGGAAAACAGCTTTTCCTTCTCTACTTTGTCCACACCGTGTATGATCTTATAAACTTCAATCAGGTCATCCCTTAGGTGCCGTTGTTCAAGAGTGAAAGGGCCCAACTGTTGCACCCTCAGATGGTATGGAAGGTGTTCCAGTCCCCAAATAGAACATAAGAACATAAGAAGAACCATGCTGGATCAGGCCAAGACCCATCTAGTCCAGCTTCCTGTATCTCACAGCGGCCCCACCAGATGCGTTTGGGAGCGCATGAGACTAGATATCTGTCTCGTGATACCATTCCCCTGCATCTGGCCCTTGAAGCACCCTGGTTTAAAGCCTAGAGATTACACATCTCCATCATGGTTTGTAACCCGTGATGGACTTTTCCTCTAGGAATCTGTCCAATCCCCTTTTGAAGGCATCCATGTCAGATGCCATCACCACATCCTGTGGCAGGGAGTTCCATAGACTTACAACGCGCTGGTTGCACTCCTCTGCACTTTTTCCATTTCCATAATATCCTTCTGGAGGTAAGGTGACCAGAACTTGGCTTATGCTAAAGCAAATAGCGCTAATGCTAATTGTCTGTAAGCTAATACTGTACTCAACATGGCTTAGCTAAGCAGTGGCTCATGAGTTTTGTTGTTGTTATTCAGTCGTGTCCGACTCTTCATGACCCCATGGACCAGAGCATGCCAGGCCCTCCTGTCTTCCACTGCCTCCTGGAGATTGGTCAAATCCATATTGGTTGCCTCAATGATACCGTGATACCGTCCAACCATCTCATTCTCTGCCGTCCTCTTTTCCTTTTGCCTTCAATCTTTCCCAACATCAGGGGATTTTCCAAGGACTCCTCTCTCCTCCTGAGGTGGCCAAGGTACTGGAGCCTCAGCTTCAAAATCTGTCGTTCCAGTGAACATTTGGGGTTGATTTCTTTCAGGGTGGATAGCTTTGATCGCCTTGCCTGGGCAACTGGGAAGAACCTAAAAAGTCTGTTCAAACCAGAACAAACTTTTGGGTATTAAAACCTGCTCCTAAGAGTTTTCTTTCCTTTCCCTTTTTCTCTTCTCTTCTCTTCTCCCTCCCTTGTCCATTGTTTGTTTGCTTATTTATGTATCTATTTTGTTTCCCACGAGGAGGGCAACTGTTGCATCGCGCAGCCTTCACTTTTCTCCCCCGGGTGGGTGGTGGTGGGAATTCCTGCGCTCCGGTGCCCTTGTCCCGGGCCCATCCCTGCTGGCCCTGGCGGCTGGCAGCCCGGGCGGGGGCGGAGGAGGAGGAGGGGGGGCGGGCCGGGCCTGGCTAGGCTGGGCTGGGCCGGGCTGGGCTGGGTCGGGCTTGGCTCCGTGGCGGCGGAGGCGGCGGCCAAACAGGAGGGAGGCCGGGTAGAAAAACCCCACCCGGGGCGCCTCCGCCGTCGCTGCTCAGAAGGGACTTCGGAAGCTGCCGCCAGCCCCTTGCCACCCGCCAGGTGAGTCCCGCCGGGGGGGAATCGGAGTCCCTCCCCAATCCGGGTTGACTCCGGAGCCAAGCCTCAAGGGAGACGACGATTCCCCCTGGCCCACCACCCCCTTGGAGGGATGAGCGAGGGAGCGCCTCCAGAAAGGGCTCCCCGCCAGGCTGGGGAGTTTCCACCTCTCCCGGCCGAGGAGCAGGGGGCTGCGAAAGCTTGGGGAGGGCCGGGGGGGGGGCACGAAGCCCCATTGAACTGGATGGGTCCCCCCCCCGCCTGGGCGTCAACCGCGCCGAGGACCACCGCCACCGCAGGGCGCTTCCTCTTTTCAGGATGGGCGCCTCGCCAAAGGCGTGGTGGGGCGTGGGCTTTCTGGCCCCATCAGTGGCAAAGGGCCGGGAGGGGCCTCCCGAGATGCGTTCCTGGGGGGCTTGGAAAGTTACTTGTTTGGGTGCCACCGCTCCCACCTGGGGGGGGGGGGGGGGGCGGCTGCATGGAACCGGAGAGCGACAGAGCTGGAGGGAGCTGATAATAAGAGCATCTGGGAGTGACCGTCCAAAAAGAAAGAAAGAAAGAAAGAAA
>JAHTLZ010000252.1:1516972-1529824 GCA_023846285.1 Phrynocephalus versicolor
TTTCTTTCTTTCTTTCTTTCTTTCTTTCTTTCTTTCTTTCTTTCTTTCTTTCCTGCAGGGATAATGTTGTCATTAGTGGGTCTGCTATGTGCAGGAGGTGCCCCAAACAAAACAAAACACCCCCAAAACAAAGGAAGACAAAAACAAAAACAACAGAAAACAATAAAAACAAGGGGAAATAAAGCTGTTTGTAATTCAAAGGGCAGCTGGCTGCCTTGGAAGTTCGCACCAGTAATAAATAACAGTAGCGCCCCAATGTGCAGGGGTGGGGAGGAGAATGGACGCCATTTATGTTGACTTCTTCTTCATCTCAAGCACTCTGCTGGCTTTTTAAGATCAACATCCAAAGACTCTTTGATTGAATTGGGGCTTCTGGATTACAAATACTTGGGTCCAGTCTGATATCTCTCTCTATCTCTATCTCTATCTATATTCAGGCTGGACACAAATGGATACACGCATGCTCGCGCGCACACACACAAACACACAAAGCTGCCAAGGACACCAAGATGTAACCATATGCTGGGTTTGTCACCATGGACGGAGGGAGCTTTCGCTTTAATTCTGTCACCTTTAATTCTCTTATATCGTCACCTCACCTTCAAGGCTTCGGATGGAGTGTGTTCTGCACAGATCCTCACAAGAGGGGAAAGGGTCAAGGTCAAGGTTTCCCATGACCGTTTCCCAGGTAGTTGGCTCCAGGTTCACTCAGCCTTCCATCCTTCCAAGGTCAATAAACTGAGTACATAGCTCGCCGGCTGGGTGGGGGCAATTTGTAGCCTGCATAATTAAAAACTGCAAACTATGCAGAGAGAGCTTTAAGTGGTGCGGGTTGGTATATAAGCAGCACACTTTGCTTTTTGCTCTCTCTCCCCCCCCCCCGTATGGATTAATGAAATATGTGGGGGAATAACTTCCCTCAGTCCCTCTGTGAATATATCCACATTTGCATTATGGCTGTGGTTCGGTTGATGTATCACTTGTGTGCCACTGGTGTTGTGCCGACGTATATTCAAACGGCGAGGGAAGGAAAAGGTGGCCCCATGAAGCAGTGGACTGAGGAAGCATTCTCATGACCACAAGCCAGGATATGATAGAATAACACTGCTGGGGCCAAGACAGCGTCATGGTACAAGATGGCACCCAGCCAATGACCCTCTTGGCTAGTTTAGTTCAGGCAAACCATAAAAATGCATGCTGACGTCTCCACCCACCATGGGGAGGGGCAAGCCGGTGGGGGATGAGTGACAGGCTGAGCCCGGTGGGCAGAAGAGGCTGCGGGCCGCTCAGAATTTGAAAACGGGCCGCATTTGGCCCGCGGGCCTGACTTTGGACATGCCTGGCTTAGGTGTTGGCTTGATGGCTCAGTGGTGGGTTCAGCGGGTCTGTTGGGGGAGGGTGAAGCTAGCGACTGGATTTAGGCCAAGAAGAAGCAGTGCCTGGACTTCATTGCATCGCCTCACTGCTGCTCATTCCATCACAAGGAGAGAGAAGATGCCAGACTGAAGAAGGTTCCCAAGGAGCCGATAACCTGATCAAAAATAAAAAAACACACCCCTGTGGTTCTCCCTCTTCTCTCTTGTCACTTTTGAAATTCTCCTCTCTTCTTGGAAAGTTCCCTTGCCTCTGACGGCTCTCACAACTCCATGAATTCTTGATCTGTCTCCTTTTCCGGCCCTGCTTCTCTCTTTCTTCCTCTGCGAGCCTCGCATCCGGTGCTTTCCTCTCCCCCAGACTTCCACTCCGTCCCACATCTTCCCCTGCCATCTCTCTTTTGTCATTTCCCCTGCCTTATAACTTCATTCCAGGAGCTCCTCAGAGCGATGCAAGCTTTCCCCCCCTTTTTTTCTTTCCTCGTGTCTTTCACAGCTTCATCTGACTTGCATATTCTCATTTCTGGGCCTCAGAGCTCCCTTGTTCTATCTCTCCCAGCCACGTCGCATTTGCTTCCTCCGTTCTCCAGAGCATTCGGAAACTCAGACAACTTCCCTGGAATGAGATGAATGGGGAGGACAGCAGCGAAGCTCCCAGTCGCTGTCTTCAGATAATCATGGATGGGTTGGTGTTTGATTCAAGGTGGCCCTGGTGAGTTGGAAGAGCGAGGGAGCATCTCCTGTAGAACAGAATCTTTAAAATCAAGATCAAAATGTATAGACTTCACAATCAAGTATTTCCTTATGCCCCCAACTCTCATTCTCTCTCTCTCTCTCTGCTTTTGGTACAGCTTATCTGATGAAGGAATCTTGTGATCCCAAAAGCTTTTCAGTGGCACTAACCACATTCCTTTCCTGGCACCCCCATCCCTGTTTTAATTGGCTTAACAAAAGAATTAATCTCATCCGGACTTTGGATTTCAGATTTCCCAAAGCCGATCCTACATGTAGACCATAAATGATTCACAACAACTGTACGGAGGTCTTCCCTCCTCTAAAAAGAAAAGGTGGCCATGTTTCAGTCAACACGTTCTAGAGCTGCGCCCCAGTAGCGTATGCTCAACCTCTTGTCCTTCTGTCCTGTGAAAGGCTGTCACCTCTGGTAAGGTTTGAATTGAACTAGGATGGATCTGCCATTCCTTTGGTGACCCACTGATTCCATAGTTGCTGTCTTTTATTGGTGCTTGATTCAGAAGGCGGGTCAAAGTTAAGTGCATCAACCAATGCTACAAGTTCATCCACCAGCACTACCACTGCAGGCCCTGATGGTTTCTCTTCTCTGCATCTTCAAATTTTAAGAGGACCAAAACAAGGCACAGGAAGAAGTCCTCAGCTGAAAAGGAAGTTCTTGGTGGAATACCTTACTATTAACCCGAAGGGAAAAAAATCATATGGAATTGAACGCCTTCTCCCCCCCCCCGGGGGGTGGATAGAGGGGGGGGCGGAGGAGGGGGGGAACGGAGGGAGAGTTTTTGTCAAGCTCCGAAACATCTCCTTGAACTTTGCAGCTTTCTCATCTCTGTCTGAAGTAAAGTTTTGTGCATGCGTGCTCCCAATTCTGTTTTCTGTTTAAATGATCAAGTTTTGTTCTCCGGCACTCTTTTTTATTTCCTTGTGGCAAGTGTCCCTAGGGGTGCATCCCCTACCCCTCCCCTACCCCCCACCCCAATATATACGCCATGCAGATACACACAAAAGCTCTTGGGTAGTCCCGTAGAAGACATTCCGAGTCTGTGTTCTTGGCACAGGGAGATTGACAACTGGGTTCGGCCTCGGTGCTGCCTTCAATTATTAATGAACAATACTGTATTACTAGGGGCAAAATCCAGCACGATACACACCTCTCTCTCGCCTCTGGCAACAGGCAAGCTTGCCGTTGACGGCTGAGCTCTGAAGAAAACCTTTTTCTTCTCCACCCAACACAATAACAACAACAAAATCCTTCGGTGAGGTTTGTGTGTGTGTGTGTGTGTGTGTGTGTGTGTGTGTGTGTGTGTGTGTGTGTAACAAGTCCCAAGGATGTCTTCAGTAAAGTCCTGGCAATTTTTTCAAAATGATCTTAGCGTGCATTTCCATTGCCTCCCTTTGCAGGAATTAAAGCTTCCTTCCTTGCCTATTGCAGCGATTTAGACATGGGTTAATTAAACATTTACATACATGTGCTCAACAATATATCGTGTGCTACGCTAATGTGCGCTTTAATCAGAATCTGTGGGTGTTGTGTGTTTGCGTCTTCCATGTTAATTGGCTCCATGCTGGCTCCTAGCTTAGGTATTTGGCTAGATGGCAACAGAAGAGACATGGTGTTTTAAATATTTTAATTAGGACCAGAAGTTCCCGGCTCGCTCATTTCTCATTGGGTTGTTTTTCATGCATGAATAAATTAGTTAGCATGGAGGCTCTTTTGCAGCAAATAGCTGCCCTCCAGCTATAAAACGAGTCCTGTTCATTAATACTTTAATGAAATTAGCTGTGAGCAAAATATTACTCCTTTTAACTGTGTTCTAATTTCTTAATTTTAATTAGGCACATAATGGTAGTGTGCAGAAATGATCTGAAATGTGCACCGAGGAAAGTTCCATCACTCTAGGCTGCCGCCTTCTCCGTGGTGCAAATTTGGACTACAATTCACCGCCTGCTTCGATATGCCGTTCCATCTGCAGATCATGGCTTGCTTTGACACTCTGTACTTCTCGGATGGGCTGTGTGTGTGTGCTTGTAGCGAAGACGACAAAAAGAGCCCAGTGACACCTTACGACCGATGGATTAATTGCAGTCGGAGCTTGCTTTGCGGGAGGTATGGGTGTCTTTCTCATGAAGAAGTGAAATCTTTTGGGTATCACAGGATTCGGCGAATGCCATGTGCAAGTAGTTCTCCTGATCTTCAGAGGCAATCAAGAATATGCCTGAGGTTTATTATAATTGGGGTTGTGTGTCCTCCCTGTGCTCACCCTTCCTTTGTAGCACGTGCATTTTCCTTGCCTTACCCCTGTGTCACAATATAATTGTGGCTAAGCACTTTGTTGTTAATGGTGTTGACTAGAGCGTGAGTAAAGACACCCACGGTTTCTACTTAACTAATAACTAAGTAGTGACAATCCAAAGCTGCTGAATTGTTTTCAATCTTAAATGTCTTTTTAAAAAAAACAACCACCTTCACTGCTTCTAAATTTAGACAGATATTTAGGAATATCACCTGGGCATCTTTTTTATTTTAGCAGGCATTCTCTGGAGGGCCAAAGTTTGGCCATGCCTGCTTTAAAGAGACTGGGTGGGGTGGGGTGTAGATTTCTTTTAGGTGTTTAAATTCATCCTGAACTTAAAGAAACATGAAGCACTGTTCTGGACATTGCTCGCTCCCCTACTCTTCTTGACAGCTCTGGGGGGCGGCTTAATCCACATTTAACATACACAAACACTGAGTGTCTTGAAAAAATGGACCCTATTTAGCATTCGCCCAAATGAGATGCCTAATTGAGATGCTTCTCTCTCCCCCCTCCCCCTTTGTATGTGCGTGGCCTACCATAACTGGCACCTGCTCTAAATAATATTGATATTTCTTAGTTAAATAATATATTATGGCTAATTGTAATACTTCATTATACCCACAATTAAGTGAGCTGAGGTTAGTTTACAATTAATACTAATATTGGTTGATATGTAATTTGAATGTAATTTGCTGCTTTTAGCAGATTGCCACCGGAAACAAGGCAGCTCAGGGACTTCCCAGTTCCCCTGGCAATCTTGTTTTTCAAGATAAACAATTTTGAATAAATTGGGTGTTATGCTCAGATAATTAATACAGTCATTAGATTAAGCACTCGGCTTCACTTCTGACCACTTCATTGTCACAATCTCTCTCTCTCTCTCTCTCTCTCTCTCTCTAACACAGACATACACAACCGCACACCAAATAAACCACACTGGCTGATAAACTGTTAACAGGGCATATGCCGTAAACCCTTTCATCAAAGGATGCAAGGGCACCTCCCAAAACTGAAATATTGTTCCATTTTGGAAATTGAAATGTTTGCAGAGATATGGAGGTTGAGGCATGAGCTGGCAAAATTGTGTTCCAGCTTGGTCGTTCTGTTGTCATTGTCATTTTTCAGGAGACTTTGGCCAAAACCCCATTGCTTAGCCCAACAACACGCACTAGAGTAAAGCAAAAGCAAAGTGTTCTGCTTATATACCGCCCCATACCACTACAAGTAGTCTCTGGGCGGTTTACAATTTTAATTACAGCGTGCAGGCTACACATTGCCCCCCCAGCAAGCTGGGTACTCATTTTACCGACCTCGGAAGGATGGAAGGCTGAGTGAACCTTGAGCCTGCTACCGGGGATTGAACCCCGGTCGTGAGCACAGTTTTACCTGCAGTACAAGCATTTAACCACTGCACCACGAGGCTCAGAGTACACCCAGTGAATCCAAGGAAGGCATGGAGGAGTTGACTTGGCAACTCCCCATTCATTCTGTAGACCTCCTCCATTGAGGCTTCCTCTGCTAGGATTTGGACCCTTGTGATGAAGCAAGAACACCACATTTCTTATGTTTTTGGTCATGTTTTAGGGGGATGGTCTTGCCAAGCTGACTGGATAGCCCTTGACAAGCCTGAGCTGAACCTACAAATACAAAAGTGCCAAAGGATATTGTCAAGGCACTGAGGTGATTAGAGATGGGCACGACTTAGCGAAATTTTCGTTTCCGTTTTTGTTTTTTCGTTTTCGTTACGTAACAAAGCGAAAACGAAAAACGGTTCAAAAATGGACCGAAAACGGAAACGAAACGACTAATTTTGAGCCAATTTTCGTTTTTCGTTACTGGAAAAGCACTTAATGGAGCTAAATGGGAAGAAACGAAAAAAAATTCGTTTTCGTTTTCGTTTTTGTTTTTCGTTTTCGTTACGTAACGAAACGAAAACGAAAAATTTTGAAAATTAGCTCACGAAAATGGAAACGAGCCGAAACGGACTCCTAGACGAAAACGAAAACGAAAACGAAAAATTTTTCTGAGTCGTGCCCATCTCTAGTGGTGATGCATCGTAGGCTCATGGTTACACTCCAGATAGGTGGGTCTCCTGAGGGAATAGGCTGGACAGTCTCTTTCTGTCGGTTGCACCTCCTTCCCAGTTGCTCTTACTGGCCAACCATGTCAATTGAGATAACCGTGTTCCGACTTTAGTG
Source organism: Phrynocephalus versicolor (assembly GCA_023846285.1). Taxonomy (NCBI): domain Eukaryota; kingdom Metazoa; phylum Chordata; class Lepidosauria; order Squamata; family Agamidae; genus Phrynocephalus; species Phrynocephalus versicolor. Next base: position 1,523,591 of record JAHTLZ010000252.1, read on the forward strand.
CCTGCCTTTTGTCATTTCTAACTCTTGTTTCTTCATCTTTGTCAGCGATGGCCAATGAATACCCTCAGCCTTTCCTCCTCGTTTCTGTATCACGATCAGTTTTGACATATGTAGCGTGTACCCAAGTTCAGTTTCCCTAAGATTTTGATGAGCCAGTTGTATGGAATCCTAATTCTGGCACAAAGAACAGCTAATGCCGCATCTCTCGCTTCACTCTGATAATCTGATTCATGCCCTTCTTCAACTAGTAGAGCGTCCAATTGCACCATAATTATGCCATCATTGAGATTAATCGGTATTTCTCAGCATCCGTTGATTACAAAATTGCTAATTGAAGCCAGCGTTCATTTAAGACACTTACTCCAGAGTCAAAGCAAAAGCATCTCAAGTGCACCCCTATAGGCCCAGCCCTAAGAAAAGGGGGCATAAGAACATAAGAACATAAGAAGAGCCGTGCTGGATCAGGCCAAAGGCCCATCTAGTCCAGCTTCCTGGATCTCACAGTGGCCCCACCAAATGCCTCTGGGAGCAGATCAGACTAGATATCTGTCTTCTGCAACCACTCCCCTGCATGTGGCCCTTGAGGTACCCTGGTTTTAAGCCTGGAGATGACACATCTCCATCATGGTTTGTCACCTGTGATGGACTTTTCCTCCAGGAATCTGTCCAATCCCTTTTTGAAGGCATCCAGGCCAGATGCCATCACCACATTTTGTGGCAGGGAGTTCCATAGACTAACAAAGCGCTGGGTGAAAAAATATTTTCTTTTGTCTGTTCTCGCTCTCCCAACCCACAGTTTGAGTAGATGTCCCCTAAACCACTGAGCTGTCCAGCCAGCTAAAAACCTATTATCTGCTCTTATGTTTTCTTTTTCATTCCTCCCTCTCTTCCTCCTCCTCCTCTTTTTCTCTTCTTTTTCTTCTCCTCTTGCTGTCTCATTACATGAAACAAGTCCCAAAGGACGGAGGAGATTACATTTTTAAACCATTAATTTCTTCTGATTCACATATTGTTTTCCTCATGCTAATTGGTAAAACCCAATGGGAGCTGACGAACATGAGGTACAGCCGGGGAGAGATGCCCAAACCAGCAAAGGTGGAGATTTGAGACACACCCTCCTTGGCCATGCGGGTTCCGTAGTCAGATGAAACTACAAAGAGGCTCCTTGGGGTGAATGTCCCATGTCCCCAAATGTCATCCGTTTACTTCCCCTTGAGTTTGCTTTTCAGAGTTAAAATTAAAACTGGGGAGCATCTTAAATCCAGGAAGGTGGATTTGGTCTAGCCAAATAAGACAGGTTATGTCAAGGAACAAGGGACAGAGTGGCTAAAATCCAGAACAGCAGACTTTCTGATTCAATGCCAAGGAGCACAATTAACTTGAGCATCCTTAATGAAAGAGCTATTTCCAAGCTCTGTTCCGAGTAACATGTAGTCCAGCTCTGCACTTTGTCTCATCTATCTTTGGTCTGCTAGATCTTCCAAGCAGAAGGTAAGAAATACTGTATCTGGGCAGTTTGTTTCCCTGCCAGGTATAAAAGGCATGGGGGACTCTGTTTTACAATTAAAAACTCCAGCAGCAGATGCTACTAAGGCAATATTTAGCAATGACACGGGCAGCCTTCTTCCCAGGTATGTGTGAGCATCTGGTTAATCATAATTAAAGGAGGTTGACAGTTCCTTGGCAACATGCTCTCCTCTGCCTCCACTGAACATATTAAAATCTGCCAGGAATACTTTAGATGTCATTATAAATCTTGCCATTCTTTATTCTAATGCTGTGTCCACTTGGACGCGAGCAGGCCTTGGAAACTTTTTTTCTGAATTGCTTTGCAAATTGCTACATCACTGGGCAAGGCATTGCGATGAATTGGTCATGGGTGGAAGGCATAAGCTTCTGAGCAGCTCCAGCACTGGAAGTGAGATTAAGCCATGAGGCACTGATGAATATCCATATACCTTTGTGTGCATAGCATTATCTTGGCTCCAGGCTCACGGCTGGGGATCAAGCAACAAGCATAAAACTGCTGTACGTCAGTGAACTAAGACTGTTGGCTGTTCTGTCTTTACCTGCCAACAGCAAGGTAAATCCTGATTCAAGCTGGGATGAGGCTGTTTTCTTGTATCTCAGCAACTGGGGGGTCCCATCGCGCTGTGAATGCAGTGTGCAAAGGGGAAAGGGCCACTTTTGTTCAGAGACAAAAGCTTTGTGCAGAGTGCCTTTTGCGCCGATTGTGGAAATCAGGATTCAAGGGAAACCCGTTTGGCCTCCAAGCCTTGCATTCCAGGGGAGATCTCTGGAGGAGACTTGGAGCATCTTCAAGGTCCTGTACTCCTGAGCCAAGAGACCCAGCCCAATTTAAAACAAAAAATCTCATCAGTGGCAAGATGTCTTTGCATGCCTATGGAGCTATCACGTATGACACACTAGACATCTGCGGTATCTCTCTTAGCTCTCAAGCTGCTGCTGTTATGTCATCTTCCTGCAATCATCACAAGAGCAAGGTAGGTTACTGTTATTGCTGGAGGCTTCCTCATTTGTACCTAATTTGCTGTGATAACACCAGCTCATCGTATGTTTCCAACTACCAAATAGCACATCAGACCTGCAACTGGAATAATAAACGATGGAACCAAAGAAGGTTGTGTTGAAACACCAACACAATGCCAAACATTCATTCACCTGTTTGAGCAGATACAATTTTTGAGTATTTCACTTTGAAGAACTGGAAGCAAATTGAAGAATTTAAGTATTTTGAAGGGGATTAAACAAATTTCTGGTGGATGGGCATGGCTGTTTAGCCAAGATGGAGTTTATATGTGAGTGCAGTACCTGAATCCAATGCCTGACCCAACAAAGGTATACCCCTTAAATCAATGGAACTGAGGTTGTTGAGTTTTCATCCAGCACTTGATTTGATGGTTCTCCTCTCACTGGGTCTAAAATCTCTGAATACACCTTGCTGGAGGGGCAGCATCTCTTGCTTATCTCACAGGACTGACTTCCTGGTTGAGGCCAAGGTGGGACATGCAGGCACACAAGCAGAGCTCTGTTGGATGAGATCCCAGTAGTTCGTCCTCAAAGTAGCTCAAGCATGCTCACCTGAAGGATAAGAGCTCAACAACACCCGCAGTCTTCCCTGTAGGACCTTGAATTAGATGATTCTTTCGTCTGGCCTGTTGAGACTCCTCCTGTCTTCTTTGCAACCAGGAATTTTTGCTTCGTTTCCAGGAGACTTTGTCCTCCTGATGTTTCTCAGAGGAAGAATGTGTGGGACACAGAATCCAGGTGCCTTCTTCCGTTTTAAAATAATAAGATGTGTCATGTCACTATCTCAGAACCGTCCTCAGGGAGAGCTTGAAATCAATGCTTACTTTTAAAATAAGCACACAAGCTGCCCGGCAGAAGAGCAATGCCTGGACAGATCTCAAAGCCCTTTTAAAGAAACCCAGGAGTATCACAGAGTGCCTTCAAACATGGAAGGGTTGGTGTGTCTGATGAATCGCGGCACGTACGCAGTCCTTGCTTCTGCCTTCACCCCTCCGCAGTGGTGGAAGAGTTAATGGGCGATTAATAATACACTCCCAGAGTCAACAGCATAGGCCCTTTTTATCTATCTCTTGTTAATTAGACACTTAAGTTCTTAATTGGCTACTGTTAAATCAATCAGTCAATGAGGTTTTGGAAGGTTGGTTCCTAGGGAATCTGGGGAGCCATTGATCTAATCAGCAGCTAGGGAAGCACTAATTCATGGCCGAGGCTGCCTCCCTGAAGGATGGAGACTAACCAAACAGGAGAGAGAAGGGCACATCTTGTTTGGTGCATCTTTTCACGGACAATAATCCACTTTTCTGGACACCTTCAATTGGTAAAAAAGAAGGCAATAGGACAGAGTCTTCTCTCTCTGTATAACAATACTTCCAAAATTTGACACAAAAACCAGACCTCAGGGCAGGACTGTGTAGTATGAGCTGGCAATTTTAATATTTGTAATATTATTATGGTTTATTACTAATACTAGTATTAGGAGCAGCACTGGTTTATTTATTAATGTAACCCCTTTCCTGTCCACCAGAGATAACATAGATACTGGTGGTATTTGAGCCGTTCATGCCTTCTGGGTAAAAGATATTTGGGTGTCTTCCATGCAAGTTTTCACTCAGCGTTGCCATCCATGCAGTGTTATGATTAGGCATAGGCATGTAACGGTATATATAGGTATATAACCAGGTTTGTAGAGTTGGAGGGTAGCTAACAGGTGATCTACTCTAGTCACCTGCTGATGCAGGAAATTCAAATCTACAGTCACTCGTGCCAGATGACCATCCTACCCTGGCTTCATTTTCCATGTTTGCCCCCTCTCAGGCATTGGACGGTGGCTTGGCGATCATACCACCTCGTTCTATTTCCTTCTTCAGACTCTCCTTCTTCCCCGGGCCTGGTTTTCAAACCTTTGGCCATTTTAATCACCCTTTTCTGGACATGTTCCGGCTTGTCAATGTTCTTCTTGCACCATAGTTCCAGAACAGGACAACCCCCTCCAAGTGAGGTCTGACTGAAGCAGGGTAGAGCAGCTGTGGCACTATAGAACGTTCTTTGACACTTCTGTGGATGCAACCAAAAGCTGAATTAGGTTTGAACTGATTTGAGTTGAGTTGAGTTGAGTTGAGTTGAGTTGAGTTGAGTTGGGTAGGGTTGGGTACAGTTGGGTACAGTTGGGTTGGGTTTAGCTGCTGCTGGTGGTGCATCACGCTGTTGATATGTTGTTGAGCTTGTGGTCTACTAAAACCTCAGGTCCTTTCTGTGATGTCCTGTTGTGAAGCCAAGTGAGACCCATTTGGACTACCTTCTTAGCTTTGAACAAGGCTGGGGACTGAGCTCTAGTTGAATCCCAACTCACGTCTCTCTGGTTTTGTTCTCAGACTTTCCACATACTTTTTTTTCTTTAATGGCAGTGAGGGATTTCTCCCCCACCCCTTCAAATTCATCCTCACCTTTTCCAGAGAGTCTGAGGGTGCCTCTGTGGGTCCCCGAATCCCTCGCTCTATCTTTTCGTCAGGAGCCACACTTCACGGTCTCCCATGCTACATTTAACTTTACTGTGTCTTGTGCGGGCCTCCGGCTGAACGAGGCAGAGCCCATCTGAATATTCCCTGCATGCTAAGCAGACCGTTGTAAGCTTCTACCTCCCTCCCACCCCCACCCCGCACCTCCACCCTCCAGGCTAGATTGTTATAGATGCTGTTTATGATTCTGCTATGACAACTGTGAAGGACACAGCAAAGAATTTATCACAGGATTACTCATCCACCATCAGAATACCTAATAAGATTCTAAATGACCCAAGATGATAATAAGATCTAGCTTGTAGCAATAAGGTATTAATAAACTGGGGTTTTTTTTCCAATAAAGGAGAGGCTTAGCATCATTACCCTGACATATTTGTTTTCCTTTTAGCTGGCAAAGAAGACCTGGCATTTTAGATAGCAAATTTATTTTTTAATTTTATATATATATATATAGTAATCTATGAAAAATGCACTACCAGGGGAACCCAATAGCTGAGAGGCAAGGTGGAGGACCTTTTTGTTTACGTGGCCAACAACAGGGTCAAAATTCCCACTATGCATTCTAATTGTTCCACTAGTTATCCCCCTCCCCTTTCTAAAAGATACACTATTATATTGAGAATAATGGACCACCTACTGATGAACACCAGGCCATCATTCAAAGGAAGATGTCTTTGTCAAAACCATGAGCTCCCTTTGAACAGAGTTTTTGAGTGATTAAGGGCCCACACGGTTGTTCATAAAGTGGGGTTCCACCTCTATAGTTCTGTGCAATAAAACCAAGACAGAGGGAGGGGAAATCGCAAGTTTCTGTTCAAGTTAGATCACATCCATATAAACTCCGGCCAGTTTTTTCCAACAGTGGAAATGCAGGGCTTAAAGAAAGCAAAGGATCGGTGATTGATTGACTGACTGGTAGAACCGTTGATCAATTTACTGGCTATGGCACCAGCTTGAGGGACTAATGGATTGCAAGAACACACCTGCCTCAACTATGGCACTATGGCATCAAAGAAGGCCAAAGAGAAAGAGACAGAAAGAAGAGAGAGAGAGAGAGAGTGAATGAGTGAGTGAGTGTGTGTGTGTGTGTGTGTGTGTGTGTGTGTGTGTGTGTGTGTGAGAGAGAGAGAGAGAGAGAGAGAGAGAGAGAGAGAGAGAGAGAGAG
>JAHTLZ010000252.1:1529834-1542334 GCA_023846285.1 Phrynocephalus versicolor
GAGAGAGAGAGAGAGAGAGAGAGAGAGAGAGAGAGAGAGAGAGAGAGTTTCTGTAGAAGCAAGCAAGAATGGCCAGTGGTCTCCACAACCCGCTTAGAGTTCAAAATTGAAGATAAGCAGGATATAAATGCAATAAATAAATAAATAAATAATAAACCCATACCAGGAACATCAGTCAGAGACAGTTGGTGCCCAAACTACGAAATGCTTCCTCCGAACACCTCCGTGCTCAGGAGGGCCCAGTGAGTTCATCTCTCTCCCAACTGCGCTTAAAAACCTGCCGCCGTATTTGACTTCCTTGGTAATAGATTGCCGGCGAACGGCGGCGCAGGCATATTGAGGGCAGACAGTAAGCAGAAACCTGACAAACAGCTTAATGAGCTCTCCTGTGATTATCAGCGAGTACTATGACTCATTAAATCTCATTTCCTCAAAAAGTCCACAGAGGGAGAAGAAATTATCCAGGATAAAGGCCTGAAAACCTAATTCAGCCCGATTTATAGGGCTTCCGTAAAGTGGCTGTAGGATAATCGGCACAAACAAAGGTTTCGGGGCCGCGGTGGGATGTTGCAGGGAGAGATCCTTTCTAATGAGATCTTTTTAAATTGTTAAATTCTAACCTCTCCTGCTCCTTCTCCTTCTCCCTCTCCCCACCCCTCACCCCCTCCCTTTCTTCATTTTGGCCTTCCATTCTTAGTTCCTACTCCGTCTGCGGTTTCTGTGCTGCTATGGAGGCAAAGGAACCTCTCTGGTAAGCCTCAGTACCACGATAAACGCCTCTCAGCGTTTCCACGTGTGATGTACTCTGGTTGCCGTTTCTCATGTCCACACTTGGATCACCCAACTGGTGAATAGCTCTATCATAAGGCTTAGGTCTCTGGCTGCAAAGCCAAAGGTCGTGAGTTCGATTCCGCCACTGGGGCCTCCTTGACAGGGGGTGGGACTTGATGATTTGTAGGGTCCCTTTTATTTATTTATTTATTTATTTATTTATTTATTTATTTATTTAGCTTGTCTGCCACCCACTATGCAGAGTTCTCTGGGCAGCTTTCGCAAACAGGGCTACGTCTTCTGGAAAGGTGATCGCAGGACCAAGATTCAGGCAGGGAGCACCTTAACTCTAGATTAACCCTGCAGTTCTTTCCCCTAACATCACTGCACTCAGACATCACAATATGGTGAGCAAAGACCTAGATACCTGAAGGACCGCCTCCTTCCATATGAACCTACCCGGCAATTAAGATCTAGCCAGAGGGCCCTCCTGAAAGAGCCATCCCTCAAGGAGTTGAAAGGGATGGCTTGTAGGAACAGGGCCTTTTTGGCAGGCTGCCCCCAGATCATGGAATGCCCTCCCAAGCAAGACCCACCTGGTGCCGACATTGATGACATTCCGGCGCCAGGTAAAAACATTCCTGTTCCAGAAGTCTTTTAACTGATTATTGTGGGTCCTGGGGGCGATTTTAGTGTAGTATTTTAATATATTGTATTTAAATGTTTTATTGTTTTAATTTTATTGTAATTTGATGTTTTAATTGTCTGAATTGTTTACTTTGATTGTGAGCCACCCAGAGACCTTTGGGTAGTGGGTGGAAAACAAGATATATAAAGAAAGAAAGAAAGAAAATAAGGCTAAGTTACTCTTGTACAAAGAGACTTCTCCATCTGCAGGATTCTTTTAACTATCTTCCAATGTTTTTAGCTCCACCTGGGGTTTTGTTTTATTTTATATTTCCTGTGGTGGGGTGGAGGGTTAGGGTTCCTCTCCAGGCAAAGGGGTAATGCAAGGCACGAGGTCCAATTTTTCGTATCAAAAGAGAAGGAGAGCTCTGCTCGGGGGGGGGGGGGGCTTCTCTTTGACTCTGCCAGTCTTTAACGAGGAGGGACAGGCCAATTATTGTTATTTATTTCACTAATTAGCAGCCTGATCATTCATGGCGAATCTCTTTGGTCCTGGAAATATGTTCCTTGTACCCTTTGTTTAACATCAAGCTTGTTTTCCACAAACTAAGAGAGCCCCTCGCCCACCTTCCGCACCAAAGGGATACAGAGAAGAATATTTATTTGGGGGTGGGTGGGAGGAGAGGAAAGCGAAAAGAAAGGGGACAAAAATCGTGGGGTGGGATAATTTCTCAGCGGCCAAGATAATGCAACAAGGAGCAAGGGTCCATAAAACCATCACCTTTCAGTCTCTGAAGACATAATGCTTTATGATAACCATAAAACATTTTAGTGCAAAATGAATTGCTCTTCTCTTCAGATCCTTAGACGTGGCACGGAGGGTGTCACCAAAGACATACGGCTGTTTTTTCCCTGGGCTGAGATATATTTTATCATAATTTGTGGGGTAGGAGACATCCTTGTACACATGATTGCCTTTTCTTGCTTAGTTAACTCACCAAGGTCGGAGTCCTTTTGACCTTTTATGGATGCGACGCTATTTGGAAGGGAGCAGAGCCGCAGAATCCGGAAGAAGGAGATCACTGAACGCCCGTCCACAGTGCTGCTGAGACCACAATGTCCCCTTTTACTTTTTTGGGGCATCCAAGATGGGGAAAACTCTGCCTTCCTAATTAAATCTGGCATTCAGTCCAGTCAGTTGTGGCTTTTGGTGACCCCTGTCCATCACAGGGTTAGTGTCCATGAAGGGGATATGTGCTGTCTCCAAGCTTAAAAGAAAAGGACCTCAAAATGCCAGAGGCAGGGGAGTGGTATCAGGAGGACAGGTATCTAGTGGTCTCCTTCTGCCCCCAGAAAGATCTGCTGCGGCCACCGGGGAGATACAGGAAGCTGGACTAGATGAGTCCTTCACCTGATCCACCGTAGCCTGCAGGGAGAATTAAACTCTTGTCCTCTTGTGAGCCAAGCCCAAATCCATGAGTCACATGGGTGATGCATGGATTGGGACTGTGGGGTGCCTCACCCCAAAACTTGCAGGTGCTCACCCCCAGTCAGAAGCTGGCCTGGAGCACTAACCCTGCACAGAGTTTCTGAAGAGAATCAGACAGGCCCCTTTACTCAGGGGTGTTTCCACTTTCAAGGAAGAGAACCAATGGTGTGGTGGTGGGAGATCTAAGGACGGCAAGGAAAAGATGGAGGTGGACATACCTTGACCGGAAGGGGTGTGAGAGTTAGGTGGGTGACACCCCATGTGCCCAAAGAATGGCACCATAGAATCATTGAACGGGAACGGCCCTCTAAGGCCACCAAATCTACTACTCAAGACAGGAATCCAGATCAAAGCAGATAGACAGGTGGTGGTCTGATTTTTCTCTTAAAGGCCTCTGGAGTTGTTGAGACTCCAACACATGCTCACAATCACTTGGGCCATCATATCAGAATGGAAGGTGAAGAATAAGGAGGAGGAGGAGGAGGAGGAGGAGGAGGAGGAGGAGGAGAAAGAGAAGGAGAAGGAGAAGAAGAGGAGGAGGAGGAGGAGGAGGAGGAGGAGGAGGAGGAGAAGAGGAGGAGGAGGTGGTGGAGGAGGAGGAGGAGAAGGAGAAGAAGAAATCCCACAGCAGTGTTAAAGCACAGATATGAAACGAAATAAATACAGCATGTGAATGACCCAGGAAATTATATACTCAGGGGACACTGTGGCAGCTACCGGTCAGGGAGTCCCCATGTCAAATGAACAGGGAAGGAGAATCTGGAATTATGCAAAGTTATAATAATGCATTTTTATTTGTTTCACTGTTGCCTTGTGTTACTTGTTGGCTGTTCTCGTCCTCACCCCCACTCCCCGGGTGTCGCCATATCTTCGGAGAAAGCAATGGAAAGCAATGATCATCTAAAACTTTTTGACTTTTGGATTTGGCAGCCGCATCTGTTTTAACCTATAAACGATCGTGTTTAGTAGCGAAATTGCTTTGCCGTTTTAACTTCATTGCACTTTTTCATGGGGAGGAACTATAATTCAAAAATAATGGGGGAGAGAGAGAGGATGAGTACGCAACTCACATTAATCCCCAATGCTGCTTATTTCCAGCACTACTTAATTATTAGAGAATGCAATGCGATCTATTTAATTCGAGTGGAAAAGGCATTCAAATTTCACACCATTAGCCATTTATCTGCCGCTCAATCCGCTCAATCCCTCCAGGGGCAGATTCACATGGCAGCTTCAATGCACTTGCTTTCCTTAACCCACTGGAGAGAAAATTAGAGAGTTCTTTCTATGTGTTTCCTGCTTGTTTCCACAGGAGACCTCAGCTGGACCCCCATTTAAACTGCTCAGAAGCTAAATGATGCCATAAACAGTAGCATTGTAGCATCTGGGAGGTTGGGCTACAACAGATGTTCTAAAAAAAAACCTTAGATCTCCTCTCTCACCTCCTGACTGGACAAGGTGATACCTTTCCCCTTGTGTCATGGGAGAGAAAGGATTTTTTAGCTCCTCTTCCCTTGCTCCTGGCACCAGGGGGCGCCACCAGAGCTGTGATGTGATCTATTCACTCAACTAGGGATGGGTACCTTCCAAAAAAGACAAAACGCTGTTTCGTCGTTTCGTAAGCTTACGAATCATTTTGTGACAAAATGAAAAAAACAGGCAGTGTTTCATTACTGTTTTCCCCCCCATTTTAAAATGAACTGCTTCGTTACTCAGTGTCCTAGGAGCACCAGACGTTTTATAGAGTAACAAATCATTTCATTACTGTTTCATTTTGTTACTTTTTGTTTTTGTAAAAATTCATTTAAAAATGAAACAAAACAAAACACAGGGGAAAACAAAACAAAATGAAACGAAACACATTTTTCTGTTTCACGGGACAATGGGTCTTTTTTTCAGTCATGGTGCCAGGAGCAGGAGAAGAGGAGGAAAAAATAGATGGATAGATGGATCTCAGTCCCACTGTTGCCACTGGATCAAGTGAATAAAGATCAACGTTGACCAAGGAGGCTGTTAGTAGTCCATTAGAAGCCAAGCTCCTATTTTTATTGACGCCCTGATTTTTACCCTCCTATTTTTATTGACGCCCTGATTTTATGCTTGTCTGTTGTGGCTTCTTTTATTGTACACCGCCCCGAGTTCTGTCTTGGAAGATGGGGTGGTATATAAATGTAACAAATAAATAATAAATAAATAAATAAGTGACAGACAGCTGTCCAGTCTACCATGAGCCTGCCTCCCTCTGAATGCAATTGGGGTTGCCTGTTGTTGTTGTTTTAAATATATATAGATTCAGAGGTAAAACCAGAGTTCGTTTTTCAGGTCTGATGGCTCAGGCACAGAGCTTTGAAGGAATGCTGTGCCTGGAAGGAAAATGTAATTGTAGAAAGTTATGTGAAGGAACAAGGGCTTTAGGGGTGGAGGTGATGGGAGGAGATTTGAGGAGAAATTTGGAGCTACCCGAAGTCACCCGGGTTCCAAAGGGACCACAAAGATCCGCTGAAATATGTGATTTCAAGCTGGGAAAATATTAAAGGAAAACAGCTTCCTTTCCCCTGACCGCACAGAGATGAAAGGGGCTTGCATCATGGTAGGCCAAGCAGTTCCTCATGGATCGTGCCCAGGTAAGATTAATGCACTTTCCTTGAAGGAACTGACACGTGGGGTGAAAATCCTTGACGATTTACAGCGTGATGTCAGTTGGTATGAAAATAAACACTAAATTCCATTATCTCCTGTAAATCTTCGCGCCCATGGAACAGCCACGGTGGGTGACATTTTTCACATTTTAATTGGGCTTTTGCTGATTTTATCAGAATTTCTGCTGATCGTGGCAATCTGGCCCTTTCTTTATTTATTTCCCTGTGCAACAAAGATGCTAAACTGCTCCGTGGAAGTTTAATGTGCTGTAATGGATTTAAACTAATTTTTTTTTTTGTGGTTGAGACATTTCTCTCTCTCCCCCTCTTCTCCAAAGCTCTTTCTTGGATAACATTTAAAATAATTGCTTTCTCTCTCTGCCCCCATGCCCTGTAGCTCAAGTAGTCAATGCCATAGCCTTTAAAAATCTACCCTTCTGCATCTTGGTTCTTCTAATATGTTCAGTCCCAAAAACCTTGCAGTCATGCCTGGGATTCTCCAAACAGCAACAGGAAGGGGCAAGTGGCATGCGGCAATGTACGGCGTGGGAGGGGTGGCTTGGGGGGGGGGACAGTACCTGAGTGGGGAATCACACACCCAACTTCAGACTTTGCGACCAGAAAGCTAAATCATGGAGCTATCCAACAGTTAATAATAATCATAGAACTTGAGAGCTGGAAGGGATCTGAAGGGCCATCATCCAGTCCAGCCCCTTGTCAAGGGGATTCATTGGGAAGTTGAACTCTTAACTCCTGGAGCCCAAGGCTAACCCAGCAAGACCTGGACCAGTCATTCAGAATGGAAAGAACATGATAAAGGCCACTATAACCTTTGCGATGCCACTGGTTCTCTCGTGTTTGGTTATGGTGTCCAATATGCATTTTAGTTTAAAATTCTGTACTGTTGGTTCGATCCTCTCCACCATGGCCACAAATAAGTTCCATGGCACCCATTTGCACCTGTTTTGCTCTGTGACCATGATATATACCTTAATTATTAGTTTATTACCAAGGCTTACAAAATGCAAAGTTTTTATGCTATTTACACTTCAGTGGCTTTTGTTTAATTGGCTCCTTTATGTTATTTATCTATATGCACATATAGATAAATCATACAGATTTTTCAAATATTAAAGGTGTCTTTTACGCCATTATGTTTTCCTCCCTTATTAGCTGCGGTGGTCCATAAATTTCCAATACTGATGTTAAATATGCAGAGAGAGAGAGATTGAGAGAGAGAGAGAGAGAAAGGAACAGCTTCAGCTAACACATCCAAACCCCGGACAATTTACTGTATATGATCTGAACAGCTAACAGATTATTTCAAGTTAGGTTAAGGGCTCTTAAGAGTACAAATCCATACATGTCAAGTTAGAAACTAACCCCTCTGAATTTAGCAGACATACTCCCAGGTAAGTGGGCAGAATATTGCAAGGAATTCTGGGCATTGTAGTTTGAAGAGGGAGCTAAGGACTGGAGGGAAGGGACGGTTATGCAGGAGTGTGAGATACATGTGTTTTGGAAATGATTCCAGCTATATATATCCTCACAACCAGCACTGCCGGTTCCCAGTTCTGTTAGATTCCATTAAATCCTCATCAATTCAGCCTTATGGGCTGTGTTAGATTTATATCTGCGCACCTTCTCCTTGTAAAATAAGATTAATCTCTTTTTAAAACATGCAAATGAATATCTATTCATACATATGTGTCTGCAGCTATTTTTTTACATCGATCTTGTATATCACATGAAACACAATCAAATGATTAACAAATTATGTTATAAACACAACAGATTAAATTCAGGTACAAATAAGGCAATTAAAAGCACGGCCGTGCATCCATTAAAAATCCCACCATATATTTTTCTTCTCAAATGCAACAGAGATTTATCTGAAAACCAGACATAGTTACCAGGCTGATGGATCAATCACAGAACAAACTAGGGAGGGAGAAAGAGGCAGGGATCAGAAACAATCAGAGCAGAATTAGGGGTGGAATCAAATAACATAAAAGAAGAACTAAATAGAGATAAGCATTTGTTTAATTCAAGAGCTTTCAGCCCTTACAAAATCCTCGAAAACATGTCACACAACCTGAAATTTAACAAGTGAATTTTTTTAAAAGGAAGAGATTGTGTCTTGATTATTAGGAAATGCTCTTGCGAGCGGAATTTGAGGGTTTGCCCTGCCTCAGGACCTGTCAGTCGAAACTGGCTTGAGAGTACAAAGCCAGGCACAGATTCTTGGAAGGATGCACTATAATATCACTGCTCATATAACCTTTATGTTTATTGGAAGAAAGAAAATGTTGCATTTCCCAGTTCCTGCGTGTTCTACACCGTCCTCGGGAGCATCCTGCAGAATTTCTGCTCATCTTTGGGATGTACTCCGATTTGATGTTTACGTCTGCTGTGGAGCAAATCTAACATTCGCCAGGAATAACAGCAGTCAAAAACATGTCCTGTGGGTATCCTGTAAGAAGGACCATATTTGGGATGAGGTGGGGTGGGGTGGGGTGGGGTGGGGAGGGAGATGCAAGAAGCCTCCTAGTTTGCCTCTTCCTTGAGTCTGTCATATATCTAGCAGTTTGCGTAATTGCCCAACACAATAGATGCTTTTGTGATTTCTGGGGGAAGTCAGCTCTCCGTGATCTGCTGGGGTTTGGTAGCTTTAGGAAACCCATGAATATTCATCCTTCCTTTTCCCTAGGTGCAAAGTAAAATAACCACTAATTAGTATAATATTTAATACTGCTGTTCAAAATAAATAAATCTTTTGTGTTTTTTTTTAAAAATCTAATTATTCTAATGTAACAAGTACGCCTGCGTGTGTAACTGAAATTGAATGTGCTGTTTTGAAAATGCTTTTAAGCCCTCATTTACATGTGTCCAGTTCAGTTAATTATTCCCGTTGTATGCATAAAATGGAACTCTCAATTGTAGTTGCATATATTATTCATTTTGCCACCTATCTTCCCCGTTTAACGGCATCTAATATTTGAATTTTGCATTATTGTTAGACTAACCAGTGATTTGAGTCACTGTGGTCTGGTTTTCAAGTTATAATGGCCTACATGGAAGGGTCTGTTTGCTTCCAACCTGTTTCTGGGTTGGTTCAAAACAATTCCATTGATAAATGGGCTTCTTGGATTAAATGGCAGTGGCAGCAAATTATTCCAAATTATAACCTGGACAATAAAACATCATAGATGGTTTCCACAAAATAATGTTGGCTTCTTTCAAAATCCAGTTGAAGATCCACTGTTCAGAACAGAGTCCAAATCATCTCTGCATATTTGTTTGGACGTGAGCTATTATATCCTTGAGGAGGTTCAGTTTAGAATTAAAATTTCTTTGCATTTCTTCTAAAAAGCAAAAGTGCTGTGTAATGCCCTGATTCCAAAACTTCATATCCATAATACTGTATTATTTATTAAAAAGGAAAATTGTGCCATGTGGTTTTAAAATAAAACCGGTGCCTTGAAAATATGCCCTCTAAACATATAGTTTTGTGAGTACCAATTGCAATTGCTACAGCCATAGCAGGGGAGAAATTGGTGATTGCATTCTAAGCCTATCGGTGTGCTTGAACAGTCTTCAAATGCAGCTCCACCAAGACTACACTGCAGTAGCCAAACCTAGAGGTCACCTACGCATCAGTCATGAATACGTGGTCACCAGTGGAACTTTTCTATTCTTTCCCTTTCATTGTTCCTTGACTATTGAGAGTTCGTTTTTGTTTTTCGTACGAGAGTAACCCATTTCCAGAAAAGAAGCAAAGATTAAGAATTAATACTATTCTTTGGGGCAGGATCTCATCCTATTCATGTATTTTGAATCTCTGTTTTGTATCCTTAAAACAGCACATAAAGAATTGCCATCATATGATGCTGTTTGTGGCTTCTTGATACATGATTATGGCTTAAGGGACAACAGCAGCACCTAAGGAAGCAACCTGAGGATGCAGTGAGGTCCCTACAGTTATGAAGTCCTGTCGTTGTGTCAGGAAAGAACATCACTCAGAATCCTGTCATTTGATCAATAACTCCCCAGCTGGGGAAAAAATTGCTTGGCTGGAGAGGGAAAGTGTATTAATTGGACTGTTGGTTCCTGATAGACCAGTATCATTGGACGAAGATGTGGAAAACCTGACTCGATGGCAGGTGAAAATGAGCAAGGCCAAAGAGATGGATTTAACCCGGAGGCCTCTGGCCACTCAAGGCTAACACATTCTCCCTCGGTCTGATCCCCATCTCCATGTTTCAGGCTCAAGTTCCCCTGACCAAAGCAGGGACTTATGGTCCAAAATAACACCAAACAATTTAAAGAACTGGCAAACAGGCACACTCCTAATGGAACCCTCTTCATAGTTTCATAGATATTTAACAATTCAGGCTAGATCTGAACTGGAACCAACGGGAAAAGAAAAGTGATTGGCAGAGAGCGCATCTGTCTGTCTGTCTAAAGGCATTGTTCTATTTTTTTCCCATCCCTTCCTTGTCTCGTGGTCCTCTTTCCCCCTCCCTGCACCACCGGTGCCAAGGCTGCCAATCATCCAGGTGCCCGGATAAAATCACGGAACGGGTTTGCATCACAGAAGCACCGCTTCAGGGGAAGGGGTTTTGCTTTGGGGCTTGATCTCCTTTCTTGCTGGCATCTCCTCTCCCGCGTACCTCCAGGTGGAAGAGGGACCAGGGAGGCGCAGCGCTTCATCTGTGGCGAGAGAGGAGGAGAGCCACGTAAAATGTGTCAAAATTTGCACATCAATGACAACGTCAGTGGCTTCAGAAACCAGAAATTATAGGCGGGCGGGGAGGGAGGGTGAATATAGGACGTGGGGGGGGGGGGCAATCCAACCAAGAAAAAAAATATTACTAATAACCATGAGGTCATTTCCAACACCTCAACAAGGCCTGAAATTGCTTGAGGCCATGGTACTTGGTACATATTTTAATTCCAGAAAAAAAGGGGTAGGTGGGATTTCCTAGGGCATTAAAATAGAAGTGATGTTCATAAAAGATCATTTACTGAGACGGTCCCTGAACATAATACAGTGGTACTTCAACTTACGAATTTAATCTGTTCCAAATTCATGCTCTTAAGTCGAACTACTCTTAAGGCGGGGTACCGAACTAAAAAATTGAGGGGAAAAGTTTTTAAAAATAAAAAAAAAATGAAATAACATATTTGCAAATCGAGCAGACCCTATCAAAAAATTGTAAGGCGGCATTTAATACTGTATTCCCCCCCCCTCAATCCATCCAGTAGCCTGACTGGTATCTTCTGGGTGAAGGACTCCCTGACCATACCTAGTATAGCTGGCCTGGATCAAGGATATCATCAGACTCATTGTGGTGAAGTTCAAACAGTAATATTTAGCACATTGGTCTTTCTTTTTAAAAAGGAATGAAACCGTAGGACAGCATTGGCGAAGCTATGGCACGGGTGCCAAAGGTGGCACTCAGAGCCCTTTCTGTGGGCACCGGCATCGCCCCTTCAAAGCGACTTGTATTCAGGTTGAATGGCTGTATTGGCCCTTTGCGAAAAATGAGTGGGTTTCGAATTGCAGTTTGGGCACTTGGACTCTAAAAGGTTCGCCATTCCTGCCCTAGGGAATCTTCTCTGCTCTTGAATTTACTCCTCCAATTAAAAGGGGTAGCCCAGATTTTGTGTGGAGAAAGATTGCTCCCTTGAGATGCAAAATTTGCACTGACCCTTCCAGAAAAAAAAAACACAGTATGGAGATGTAGTAAGATTCACCTTCGGACACCGTTTGCAGAGACCGCTCCGAAGGAAGACTTGCAGTACTTAAAATTAAATTATTCCCCTTTTATTCTAGATGTAGGAGCCGGGAAAGGATATTTCTGGGGGACATCCAGAAATATCCACCCATGGTTAATTATGGGACTCTCCTGTAAACCCAGAGAGGCCAACTCCAAACTATGATGATGGTCAACAGTTTTCTCCGCTTGGTCTCTCACTGGCAGTTGTTTTCGGCATTTCTTTCTGAACTATCATTCAGGGTGTATGAACACCCCAATTTCTTTGTTTGTTAACACAAGACCATCCTCAATGCAGGTGGCTCCTCAACCATTTGTGATGCAACAAATTTGGTGCCTTTTCATCAGGAAAACAAAGTACAAATCACACTTCCCTTCTTTAAATGGCGAACACGACGGAAGAGGAAATGGGCCTGGAGGCCTCTTTGCAAAACAAGTTCATAATTGTTTAGGCTGCAGCAAGTCAGCTCTTTGGATTATTTTTTTAAAGCTGCCTGCAATTAAGAACAGCAAGACGTTAGACAACCGAATTGTTTCGGGGTTGCCTTAAAGAGAGGGAGAGGGGGGACTTCAAATGCCCCAGACCGTTCTCTTTTCTGTTCTCCTTCCCTCTGCAAGAGAGCTTTTATCCTCCCTCGGCACTCCTCGGAAGGAGCGTAAAATGGGGAGGAAGGCCGGTTCAGCCTTGGCAGGAGGGGAGTTCTCCTCCTAATCTTCTCTTGGTCCATGTGAATGCCTTTGGCTCCCCGGGGGTGTTCTCCTCTTTTTGCCTCCAAATGACCCAGGTGCAGGGAACTTTGTCCTCCCCGGCTTGGTCTCACAGGGAACCCATAAATCGCTTAAACTAAGCATCTTGGCCTCTCCCCCCCCCACTACCGCCTCTAGCTGACCCCCCCCCAAAAAGCCCTCTTCTCTTTGAAGAGGCAAGAGATCGTGTTAGCTTGTGATTTGTGTCTTCTTGGAGTGACACCCCCCTTCTTTTTCTCCTCTCCTCTCCCCCCACCCCAGTCCTCAACACAGCCACACCCACACCATGCTTGGGTGGCTGACAGACCCATGGCAGAGGGGGGGATGATGGATTGGCCCTTCTGCTGATGTGGGTATTATGGCTCTGGCACCCCACTTCTTCTTCCTTCTCCTCCTGCCCTATTTATTTTGCCTCGAATGATCAGCTGGGACAATCCCCAGCTGCTC
>JAHTLZ010000252.1:1556115-1575226 GCA_023846285.1 Phrynocephalus versicolor
AAGAAAGAAAGAAAGAAAGAAAGAAAGAAAGAAAGAAAGAAAGAAAGTAGATAATTTCACCGTATTCTATTGCTGATGGACAAGTTCCTTAAAACCTCAAGCATTCCTCATTGCAGTGCAGAGAAATATCATTTTCTTCAAATAACGTTCACAAGTTGTTTTACCGAACGGTGCCAGAATGAACCCATCTTCTTGAATGCAGAACTACAGGAGTGTGTAGAAGGAAAAATCTGCACTTGGCTGATATCCTGGATATATTTGGGTGGGTAATGAAAATAGAAGCCGACACATTTTGCTGTGTTTTCACAGCAAGCGGCAGCACTTGCGAAGCAAAAGGAAACTCCTAGAAAATGCTTAGGGTGGGTGGGGGAATTCTCTACAGGAAGCCACAAGGCTCTTGGCAGCTTCTCCATTCTGATGGAAACCATGGAATCTCACAACTGTTTTATCTTCTGTGGTTAACTGTCAAAGGCATTTTAATGCTTCATCAAGGAGACTTGGGTTTTTAAAAAAGAAAGGGAGGAAATGCACACACTGTAGCCTTAACTGATCTACTTTTGAGAAAGGACATGAAGCTCGGGGATCCCAGTTCTTGGACGTTATCTGGATCCTCCCTACCCCATGCAACCCCCCCCCCCAGAGATCAGAGGCCTTGAGCAAACAATATTTTGATGTAAACAGATTATCAACATGAGAGGGATGACTGGGTAGTCACCCATGGGGGTTTATCCACCGAACACTTCCACCCCATAAAGACAATTGTGTGCAATCAATGCATATAGGGCCTTTCACACAGGTTGCTAAGGAACACCGAGTGTCCACGGAAAAATGCGCCACGACTTACAGAGAGGCCTTTGCCGAATGGACCGAGGCAAAACAATGCACCCGGGTTCAATTTTAAACTTAATTCAGTTGGTTATGAAGATGGTGACAGGCATGGAGGGGCTGTTGACTGGGTGGGGGGTGGAAAGGGGGCACGGAGTGATTTGAAACACACACACACACACACACACACACACACACACACACATGTGACTTTATAGGGTGGAATCTTTTATTGGGGCCACAAGCGGAGTTTGATAAGTGAAGCCTCAATACAGAGAAAGTCAGCTCGACAAGAACTTAAAAGAATCCAGCACCCTTCAGAGAAATAAAGGACTTGAATATCCACTCAGAGGGAGCCAACAATGGCTCCTCTGCAGAACAGACGGCATTATAAAAGCGGGCCATTCACTCTGAATTGCACAGGCTTCCCCTTCCTTCACCTCCCTTGGCCATTCCGGGAGAAATCTACGGGTGTGGTTTTGTGGCGGTGTTGCTTTAACAAAGATGTAAAAGCTCCTTCTCCAAGTCTAAAGAGATAAGCAGCCTCCCCCCTCCCCAAGAGAACCCCAGCCATGGGACACTCTTCAAACACCCACATGGCCATCCTGTGGCTCCCTCCATCGCTCCCCCTCCCCCGTGTCCATATTGACATGGCAAACTCTTTGGGGTGGAGCAGCACACGGGCCCTTACCGTCTCTTCTGCAAACTCAAGGCAACCTGCGTGTGTGTCGCTGGCTGGCCCATCTCATCACCATCTCATCACCCTCGTCTTAGAACTGCCGAGTGGGATGGGCCTCCATGGGTCCTTAAGTCCAGGCCCTGTCAAGGAGACCCAGTGGAGGGAGGTCGATCTCCCAATGTGCCTAACCTACCGAGAACTATCCAGTACTTCCATTTTTAATTTCCTGGGTATTTCCAATTTTCCTCCTTTTTCCTCCTTCCATTGGGCCAGGAGGTGAGCCAGGTTGGGAGCCGGGGCCAAGGAATGAGGAAGGATTCAGAAGGTCACATAGAGAGGCACCAAGCCAAGACCTTCAGGGCTTAACAAGGAAGTTGCAGGGCAGCCACTGGCCGGTGACATTTCTTCGTCCCTTAAGGATTGGTCTGCTTCATTTGTGCATCGCATCGGAGCACAGGGTACACAATGTGCAGCCCTACAGATGAGGCTGAAGGACAATACCCACCAGCCCTACGTACCATACCCAGTGGAGAAGCTCCATGGAATTTGCAGTCTGACAGCAGAGAGACACACAAGGGCCACACACGCCAGGGATGTGGGGAGATTTGGGCCCCTAGAGACCTTACAAGAGGTTGGTGAAGAAAAGTACTGATCAATCAGATGATGGAGCCAGAGCTTGGAAATGTGGCATTGAGGGGCTGGCTGGTGGATTCTGGGGTTTAGAGTTCAACGAATCACTTCCACCAGCTCTGTTGCCAAGCTGGGTTCAACGTCTCCCATATTTCCCATCTCACATGCTTCCCATTGAGCTTAGGAGGCCCACCATGATTTTGTGAATCAATGCTGACCTTATTGACAATCCTTGTTTTGTAGGCTAATAAAAGATGGCTCTCAACTCCATTTGTGGTCTTGGGTATGTTTGGGTCGTCAGCGTTAGGAGCCAAAATATGTTAGTATTCCAGAGACACTATTCAGGCAAACCTTCATGCCTGAGTAATCAGGCTCACAAATGAAGCCCATGATTACAGCCCAATGACCAATCACATCGTAAAACAAGCTAATTTGCAAACTAATAGGGGGAGAAAAGCTTCTGTTCTCTTTTAACAAGGGGCTACCTATAACTTCTAGTTGGTCCCCTGGTGAGATGGGCTTCGAAAATGGTGCTGAAAACGGTTCTGTAGCTTCTCCCTTGGATCTGTCCGAGGTACTGAAGTTCCTGTCCCTAAAGATTCTTCTCAGCTGGTCTTCCTATTTTCTGACTTGATCCTACCATTAGTTCAAACTGGATTTCAAGACCTCCTTTTTCCAGTCATTCCAGACTCATCCCTGAAATGGAAAAGTTTCTCTTTTGGATGTATCTGATCTCACCTGATTTTGGAAGCTAAGCAGGGTTGGCCCTGGTTAGCACTTGGATGGGAGACCACCAGGGAATACCAGTTGCTATAGGCGCCTGGAGTAGGAACTGGCAAATGACTCCAGTATTCCTGCCAAGGAAAACTCCACAGGCATAGGGTCACAAAGAGTCAGTCCCGACTGTAACGACACAATACACACAACACATGTATCTGTAGATCTGTTCTGAAGACCTCCCCGTCACTGCAGTCATTCTGGGTTTTGCTACCCAAGAAAAGGAGCAGGTTCAGGATAAGACAGCAATAAAGTAGGCCCACTGAGTCATTGGAACATATACCAAGGAAAGAACAGACCTCTCTCATTGGGTTCTTGGGACAACTTTTTTTCATAAGCATCTCTCTCTCTCTCTCTCTCTGTGTGTGTGTGTGTGTGTGTGTGTGTGCGCGCGCGCACGCGCGCACTGCCCAAAAAGGGGACCGGGGGCAGCCGAACCTTGTGTTCATCTGAAATGGTCTAGAATGTCAAAAGATGACCGACTCCTCAGTGGAGCCGTGAGGCATTGGTTTTGGTGGGAAGACAGGGCGATCTGGGGAAGGTGAGTATAAAAACAACATTGGGGTTGTTTTCTCCACTACTGGCTGGATAGCTCACTGGGAAAGGCATCTAGCAGCAGACCCGGAGGTTGGGAGTTTGGGAGTTTGATTCCCCGCTGGGACTCCTGGGGAAAGAGCCAGCCTGGGTGGCAAACTGCACCGCCGTCCCAGGGCTCCCCTGGAAGAAGGGAATGGGAAACCACTCCCCTACCCAGCAAACCCTGGCAGGGGCCACCATAAGTCAGAATTCACTTGCCAGCTCACAACGATTATTATTATTACTGGCATGAAGACAGCAATATTCCAAAGGCAGGAGGTGCAGCTTGCACCCAGCATACCTGAGACCCTTTCACGTTCGCTGTGTGACCACCCTGGGGCTTGAACCCTTTGAGGGAGCAGTCTTGCAGAAACCCAGAGCTACTGAGCCCCCTCCTCCTCCCGCTCCTCTCCTTTTACCCCCGTTGTCTGCTAAAACTAAATATTGGCATGCAATACCCCCTCTCTTCTTTGTGTATAAAAGGCCGGCCCTTCCCGGCCCTTCTTGTCCCTTGCGTTCGCTGAAAGTCCAGCACTGAAACTTTGAGACGGTAAACAAAAGGAGTCAAGTGATGGATTAAATTAGCGCAGAGGCTGCTTCCCATCCATTTGTCAACTCTTTGTCCTCCGTCTGGAGCTGCCCTGTAGGTTAGTCTTATCATAAAGACAGTGGGGACGGCTCTCTCTGCGCGCCTTTTCTCATTAATGCAGTGGAAAATTGATGAGCAGTGCTCTTGAACTGTGGGTATTTTTTTTGTTTTGGCAAGAATTATAGTCCCTATTTATTTTGGAGGGACCTGTGTGGCGTTCTAAGTAAATATAATGTACACGTTCTCCCCCAAAATAAACATCGCCAGTAATTGCCTGATATATTGGAGTTGACATTTTGGTTTTGCGATTTGCTACGATATGTAAAAAAAATAAAAATCTCATTTTCTTCCTAGAATGATGCCACTGCAAAAGAGGAGGAGGAAGAAGCAGCAAGTAAATTTGAGGGGGGGGGACTACTCGGAAAGCAAGTAATAGACTCCGTTATAACAGATCAATATTTATTTTGTGGTTTATCTCATTAACTTCAAATCGAGAGCTCTTGAAACTTGAATAAAATGATTATGTATAAAGCAGGATGTTGGGTTGGTTTTGGGCTGGCACAGCCAAAACAGTTGGGTTCTGTTTCTATTTCTCAACCTGCTTCTTAAGTTTGTCAGAATAGAATGTCTTCTGCTAGGAATGGAGTTTTCATACGACAAGACCTCTCTCTCTTTTTATTTATTTATTATGGAAATGTAGACCATTTTCATAGCTGCCTAGATTTTCAGTTCTTTCAGAATCTGTGTGAAGGTATCAGAATCCCAAAAGTTGGCTAGGGTTGAATTCTTCTTTGTTACAAGGCCCACACCATGGGTCAAAGGTTAGGGATGGATCTCACTTAGTATGTTAAGACCAGCAGCGGTGTCCTCCCCTCTTACTGCCTTGACCCATTCTGGTTCCGGATGCAGAGTCCAACACTCCATGGAGGGAAATGCTGCTTGTCTGTCATTATGTCAGTTCCCTCCAGGGATGGAATGCCTCCCATTCTCTGTGCTCAAGACTTGGGGATGAAGTTTCTGTTGACATTCCCAAAGAAGAACCCCAAAAAACACGAGCCAGCTAATTTGCAGCCTGCAGAGGGAGTCAAGCTTGTGGAAGGATAGATAAACATCTTTCTTTTTCTCCACGGGGAGATCCTTTTCTAATGATATGTTAACAGTACCTTACAGTCTTGGCCTTGGGCTGGCCCTAGCACAATGAAAGCATGGGCTTTGATCCACATCAAAGTATTAATAGCATCCTCCCTTGGACATTTCAGTAGGTCAGTCTGAAAAGGGGATAATTCTGGATCCAATCTAGGTGCTCCTCAAGAGACTTTCCTGGATAAATTCCCAAACTCTGGCTTGATTTCTATTAGCTGCACCCCTAAAGTTGAAGATGGGGTGTCCACCTATATCCCACACTCAATATTTATTACTGCCATGTAGCAGTGGGAGATCATGCGTGAAGGACCCAAGCCAGCAAGGCTTCTTTCAAAGTCTTTTCCAATCTGACTGGAACTCACCTCTTTAACCTTAGCTCCTGAGATGACCAAGGCAAACACCTGACCATCCAATTTCTCCCTCCTAAGGATAACTCGAGTTTATTATACAGGCTCCTGCCCTGGTGTATTAGCCAAAGCATAAATTATATATACTAATTACGATAGATTGGGCACCACTTTAATGAATTCTTTTAATTAAGTGGCAACACCGTGGCTTTCCACTGGGTGGTCTATATTTCATCATAAGACCCATTAACCTTCATCTTTGTCGGAGAGAGCAGGCGTTCAACTTGTTTTAATTCTTTTAAGTAGTCAGAGCGAGAGAGAGGGTGTGTGTCTATAGGCAGAGAGAGAGAGAGACTGAGGTTGAGTGAAAAATATTAGGGCTCAGAGCACACATTAACACTGCTTTTCACAAGCTGGTCGAATCCGGTTTCCCATAATCCTTACTCGTGGTGGGGAGGATAGGGGCATTTGTCCCATACATGTGAAAGGAATCAGTTTGGGGGAAGAAATGAGATGTTCCAAGGAGAAAAATTAAAAGCCTTCCAGGAAGGCAAATATCAACAGCTACGAAGCAGAAAATATGTGGTGTGTTGAGGGAAATGTGGTTTAGCAGATACCGTGGACCCTCGTATAACAAACGGTTTGTATAACATAAAATGTTTGTACAACATTAAAAAATTCCAGAGATAGGGGAAATTTGTTTATGGGATGAACGCGTACAACATAAAAATGGATATAAATAATATATTTATTTTATTTTATTTTTTATTAATTATTGGTGTTTTTATTTTTGTGTGCACAACGGGACCATTCCAGAATATTGTACCCAAAAGAACTAGATTATGGGAAAGTTTATAAAATTAGCAACGTTAAATGTAAAAGGTCTGGGGTCATTTTCGAAGAGAAACAGAATTGAAGCGATGATTAAAAGACAACATAAAAATGGTTGCGGTTAGGGATTATTCTGTTTTCAATGCATTCCTATGGGAAATTTGTATAAAGGAAAAATTGCTTAACACAATTTCATTTGGAACGAATTGATTCCTTTATACAAGGTACCACTGTAGTGTAAAATTCAAGAGCCCTGCTTTTCCTCAGGCTCCATTAATTTCTGGAAGGTTTGAGCAGAAGAACCTAGCTATTGAAATCACACCATTTTCAATTCTGTTGTAAACACATTGCCTCTACTTTAAGGAGCATGTTGAGATACAGGCATAGGGACCAGCGTGAAAATTCAAGTTCTGCCCTTTCATGGTTCCATTGTATAGGGACACACAAACAGCCTTGTCGTTGCCTGCAGACCCAACATCTACGAAGTCATAGAATAAAAGGAAGAAGGAATGGAGGGGAAGGAGGGGGGGGAAGCAAGTGATCTTTCAGAAATGTTGGCAAAATGGCACTGCCCCAGCATCGTCTCCCTCGGCTGCTGGCTTCTGTTTTTGACCCTTGCCAATGGCTACTGGCCCGCTGACCTCGCTACAGGTCTGCAACATGCCTTTAAAAGGCTACCCCAAAGGAAGCAAGCTGGTTGCACCCAATGGGAAAGAGAAGCAACATGGCTGCTATCTACGGAGGTCAGAGGTCACAGTTCTGCCCTTCCTGTCTCTCCGCAAATCCCTCCACTTTGGCAACCAAGGATAATAAGCGACCGCTGATCCTGCCAAATAGGATGCTTGCATTTCTTCCTCAGCTTGCGAGTGGCAAAAAAAAGCGTGCTCATTTGCACATGGGTTTGATCTCGGGCTGCCCCCCCGGCTTGCTTGCTTGGCTCAGCTGACATATCGCGCCCTGTCTGTTCCGATTCACGCTCGCTTTGATCCCCTGCTTGATATCGGCCGGCTCCTTGATGCCATCGCCCGATTGCTCGGGGGCGTCGCCTCCCGCACGGTGCCTGCAGGCGACCCGTCTGTGAAGCATATGCTCTGGATGCGGCACCATCTGGTTTGCCATAGGGTTGCTCCCCGGCGGCAGCTGCACAGCAACCTGGCTTTTTTTGGCAAGCGGTGTGCTGGGCCTAAGCCCTTGGCCCCTCCCTCGCCAGCCGGGATGCCTCGCTTTAGCCCAGAAGCCTCAACAGGTGTCTGGTGCAGAGCTATGCGTAAAAACCCACGTGGCTTGAACAACACAGAGCGGGAAAGGTTTCCCTATGAAATGGGGAGTCCTTTTGTGTGTCTCGCAAGGAGGAGCACACCCATCATGTGCATGCCTCCACGTTGGGTGAGCTGAACCTCCACGCCCACCCCCCTTGAGCTGGGTCAAGCACTGCATTCCTTGTGTATTGCTGCACTGCACAACACAACACCCACACTGCAGTGAGGGCAGAGAATGCAGCAGCCACCGCTCAGTTCGGTGGAACAGACTCCTGGGTCTATATCCACCTTTCTCCCAGGAGCGGACCCCTCCCCCCCCCGTGCCTTGGAAACACAGGAGGGCAGAGGTCCAGGCACCCACTTGCTCAGGGGCCTTTGGAAAAGGTTCTCCTCAAGACTTGGGCTGGTGAAGACCCTTTAGTCCTGTAGTCCTCAACCTTGGGTCCCCAGGTGTTCTTGGCCTGCACCTCCCAGAAGCTTCCATGACCACCTACCTGTGCGAGTCAGGATTCTTGGGAGCAGCAGTCTGAGAACATCTGGGGATCCAATATCTAGAACCACTGGTTTACAGCTTAGAGCAACTCTTCCTGACACTCTTCCAGGTGACATTGCCAGTGGACGTACTGGTTGGGGATTCTAGGTGTCGTAGTCTGGGGAAGCAGCTTTCCTGAGCTTTAAGGCAGCAAGCTCCTCTGTTTCTCTCCTGTTTCTTTCCTCTGCCACTCTGGATCCCCCGTGGATGGCTCTCCCAGCCCAATTTCTCCTTTCCACGGGTGGAGAAGCAACTCCATCCCACCCAAGGAAGGGTATTCGAACTACTGAGGCACTGAATGATTCCCTCTTTGGGGCATAGCATGGACTAGGTCAGAATCCCTCAGAAAACTCAAGTAAAGCTTTTGTCAACTTGGTTTGTTGGTTCTCCAACAAATCTTAGAGGGAAGAATTTGTTCAGGGTTTTGTTTTGTTTTTTTAAAGGAAACATTCCCATTCCAACTTGCTTTGCTAAACAGATTAGGCTGGAGCTCAAGCCCCCAGAAGCCAAGGCATGGAAGCTCAGTTAGCAAGCATAATTTATATCCCATTTGTGGGGTATCACATACTTCACCGGGATTTCTGAATGGCACTTATTGGATGGAAAAGCTAACAGCGGCACCCTGGCTGGAGTCCTGGGATCCGTGCGACTTCTCCCACCATTTCTGGTTGACACCATGATTGTTCTTCTGGGTTGATTTTGGTTTTTCAGGCATTACAGTGGACCCTTGTATAACAAACAGCTTGTATAACATAAAATCTGTACAACATAAACAAATCCGGAGATAAGGGGAAATTTGCTTAACATAATCACCTATGGGGAAAATCCGTACAACATAAAAATGGGATTACTCCATTTTCATTGCATTCCTATGGGAATTTGTATAAAGGAAAATTGACTTAACATAATTTCATTTGGAACAAATTAATTCCTTTATACAAGGTCACACTGTAATTGGAATGTTATCCCGGCTCATGTCACTTGGAATACCTACCTTGAATCAATGGGTCCTGGATAACTCAACAGATATACAGTATGTTGTAGTGGACAGAGTGACAGACAGGGAGGTGGTTCTGACTTAAAGGCACACAGCAGCCAAAAATCCTATCGTCAACACCTCCCCTCAGGTTTTGCAAACTCAAGCCTAGGGCTTCGTTAATTGGATTTATCCATCATGTATTGAGTCTTTCTTTTTTCCTGCTCCTTTTTTTTTCCCTTTCCAGTCCAGCTCTTACTATTTCACTACTACTTACTGGGATTTAAGGTTTTATGGGGTTGGGGTGGGGCTTTAATTGTTGCTTGCTTGTTACATGTTGTAGTTTTTGTTAATGACTCCCCCCCCTTTTTTTTGACACAAAGGCTCAATATAGTAGTATTTTAAACAAATAAATAAAACAAAAACCAAACTTAAGAGCAAAAATGCATTTCTAATCCATAATAAATAATAAATAATAAATAATAAATAATCTTAACTCTTTTGTGTTTCCTGGTTGGCGCCTGTCATGCTGCCCCCTACCTGACCTCCGAATCGTGACATATCTTCCTTTCTGCCTTCCCGTTTCCCTCACCGTAGGTATTATGTAACAGGCCAATTACTTTATGTTTCCAGGATTATAATATAGGTAATGGATAATAAAAACCCAGAGCAGTCATCAAAGTAAGTGTTCGTTAAGTAGATAGCAAGCAGGACACGTTCCGTTACAGGAATTCAGTTCATTCGTAACATGACTTATCTCTTCAAAGCCACTGTCAGCTTTCCTTTGTGGTGAGATAATTAAATCAGCTACTCCCCTAATTATTTATTTTCTCCAATTTACATAGTGGGGCCTCTGCGAAAAAGCACCGTACACAGGGACCTCCTCCCTGTTTGCTCATGTAAAAAGAAAAAAGAAAAAGAAAAAGACTTACGCACGGGAATAAATCTAGTCAGTGGAGTGGGAGAAAGCAGATGAATTCAGTCCTAATGAAACGTCTCCTGGCTGCCATCAATGCAGAGACGTGGACCAAACTGGAAAACGTGGGGATCTATTAGAACTTCTAATGAAGCCCTGGATTCAAAATGGGCTGCTACTGCAAAGGGGCTGTTCATGTAGTCTATGCTGGGAGCTGGAGGTTCTAAAACCTTGCCTGCTGTACTTGAGAAGTTGCTTCCTTAAAAAGAGGGGCTAAGCGCAGGTTCTCGGGTCAAAGAAGTATCAGCGGGCCAGTAGCCCCCAACCCACCCCAGGACTCACAAAATTCACACCGCTTGGGCTCCAGCATTTTCTTGATTTCTCTCTCTCTCTCTCTCTCTCTCTCTCTCTCTCTTTCTTTCTTTCCTTCCTTCCTTCCTTCCTTCCTTCCTTCCTTCCTCCCTCTTGGCACTGGTCTAGCTGGAGTTGGCAAGTTTGACCCAGCCCAGAAAATTGTGTCACTTGGTGTCACAAAGTTTGCATTTATTTGCAAGAAAAAAAATGGGGCAAGGTGGCATCACAGTTATTTAATGTCTGATTTATGTCCAGTTTGTAGATTGGGCACTAAGGAATGGGTGCCTTTTTTGCATTTTGACATGGATTCAAACCTGGCCCTTTTTCTTCAATCCTAATCCTTTGCAATTTAGAACTAATCTGTTATCTAATCTGGGATGTTGTCCCAACCCAGGGTTGTGCTGCTTCCAAGTAGCATTTAAAGTCACCAGACCTTCATCAAGTGCAAATATTTAGGTCTAAAAACATTAAATATATAGACTGTTTTCTTTTTTATTAGTTTCTCAACAGGAATTTTGCAAAATAGTCTATTGCCTGCATCAGAACACTAAAACTCCAAACAGTGGCCATCATCTTTAAGTACCATTTAGACTGCTTGTGTTAAAGCATTACTCGCAAAAAATTCATTTAATTTGCACACACCAAAAAATAACAGTCCCATTCTCTTTCACTGTTGTAAAGCCACAAAACGCCCTGCCTTCTTGAAGAGGAAGAATAATAATAATTTTGCCGTTCCTCTTATTTTTTTTTTCTGAGTACAAATTCCCTGAAGAAGAGACATAACAAGTTTTGCTCTGTTTTCTTCCAAAAATTATTCCTTAGAGTGGGGGAAACCATATGAAAAACAGCCATACAAAGAAGTAAGAAAATGGGTGACAGGGGGTGTTGCGGAATCACAATGTTTACTTTTCTGGATAAAATTTATTACCAGGCCTATGCTGACAAGAAACTGTACAGTTTAAAAACACATACGTCTTTGAGGAGCGTTAAAGATAACTAATATATATTTAATATCAATACATATTCATGACATTCAAGACCTTGGAATTCTTTTTAAGCATTATGTTTTGGTTGTGATGTTCCCTTGTTTATTCTTTTATTTTTCTTGATCTGATCTGACAATTATCCCTTGGTCTTTTATGAAAACTCTGCCAACTTCTGAAAAGCAAACTTAAGTCTCTCGGAAACCCCTCTCAAATGACATGTCCAGCGGTCAAATTGTACAGCCTAAATAATTAGCAGGCAGATTTTGAGTACAATCTGAGGCAGAAAAAAAAAGTTTTGTCTTCTTCAGTCTCCTCTCCATTTGGAATAAGCCAAATGATATTATTGGTTCAAGAGGCCTTGTATTTCTGGAGGGAGCTCTGACGTCCCAGTCTGGAACTCCATCTTACCTGCTGATCAATCACGAATCAATTTGACAAGTTGTTTGACGGATGGTTCTTGAAAAGGACTGTTCCAAGGTGGGCTCCTTGGCAGAGGCATAACTAGGATTTCCAAAGCCTGGGGCAACAGTCAGTTTTTGCACCACTTCCCATTGCAAAATATAATCTGGATGGTGGGCGGAGCCTCATGGCGCAGTGGTTAAATGCCTGTCCTGCAGGTAAAACTGTGCTCACAACCTGGGGTTCAATCCCAGGTAGCAGGCTCATGGTTGACTCAGCCTTCCATCCTTCCGAGGTTGGTAAAATGAGTACCCAGCTTGCTAGGGGCAGGAGGCAATGTGTAGCCTGCATTCTGTAATTAAATCTGTAAACCGCCCAGAGACTACTTGAAGTGGTATGGGGTGGTATATAAGCAGACTACTTTGCTTTGCTTTGGCAGGGGGGGGGGGGGGGTCGGTAGGCAATTTGGCACCCCCTAATTGCTGAACCTGGGGTGCCCCACTCCCCTTGCCCTCCCCAAGCTACGCCCCTGCTCCTTGGCTTTTTCTCCTCAAACCATACACTTCTGCCTCTTACCACACATGTAAGCTAGGTGGTTTCTGGAGGAGAGCAGAACTATAGACATTTTCTCTCTCTTTCACCTGACAGGTTGAAAGAAATAATTCTGGGGATGGAGGAGGGAGAATAAAAGACAGACACCCTGCATAAATTGCAGCTTTGTGCACATGTGTTAACTGTTAAGAAAAACAAGGGAAACACCTCTGAGTCAATATTGACAAATGGACTCAGTACACTGGGTGTTTCATATCTTGTTGGTGGCAATTTCCAAAGTAGGGCATTAGACGTTTTCCTGGGGTAGAATGTTATTCTTGGCTCTAATCTCTCTCTAAGGAGCTGCTCCAATTAATGCAAAACAGTTTGCTTACTATTTAATAAAATATCCATCCTTTTAAACTGCTCCTTTAAAAAAAAAACAGGAACAGAATTGAATACCTTTATTTAGCAAAAGTCTATAAAAGATATGTTTTACTAGAGTTAAAATTCTTCTTCTTCTTCTTCTTCTTCTTCTTTTCTTTTTTATTTTTATTTTTATTTTTATTTTTGCACTTATACGGAGGCCCTGATAACAGCGGACAACATCAGAAAGTGACACATAAATGGATAATTTGAACACACCAGTTACAGAGACGCCACTGTAACATGAAGTCATAAATTTGCACCCTCACTGATGGCACCATTCAAGAGTGAGCAGTCTTTGGGAGGCTGGTGGACTACAGGGTCCATCAGCTCCAGCCAACAACAAGGGATGCTGGGAGCATCACTTTAATCCAGCCCTGCCTCCTGTTTGCCTTGTCTATCTCCTCTTCTTATTGTAAGCCTCTGGGGGACAGAGCTCTAGCCTTGTGACGCTACCTAATGAGATTACAGATGGACACGAATAAAAAAAATGGCATTTCGTTTGTCATTTGGAGGGTCCGTTTCGGTTTGTTTCAGTTTTACGTGATTTTTTGAAAAAAAATTGTTTGCATTTTTGTTCGTTTCGTTACCATTTTGTTACCATTTATTTCATTTCTTGTGTTTTTTTTTTTTTTTTGGATTTTAAGCCATTCACTCATATTGCAGTAACGGAAACGAAACGCACGACAAAATTTCTGGTGTTTCTGTTCGTTTCGTTTCATTTTAGAGACAAAATTTGTTTGTTGTTTCGTTACCTAATGAAACGAAAAAATGAACACGGAAACGAAAAATTGTTCGTTTCGTGCCCATCTCTAAATGAGATATATATGTTCCCACAGAGCTTGGAGACCATGCTGTTTGAACTACACCCCCTGTGGCCAGGTGAGCAGGGGATTCTGGGCCTTAGAGACCTCCTACAGGCTTTGGCCCTTTACCTGTCCATGCAGGCACCTGGAGAGGCCTAGTATCAGCTGGTGATGATGTCCCCCTCCCAATTCTGAGCTGCTTTAATCCCAGATGATAGGAGAGATCCCAGAGAAAAATTGCAGCCTGCTTAAAACAGAGGAGGCAATGCAGGAAAAGGAGCCCGGTTTTCCTTACAAATGGATTTAGGCTTCCCTAGATGCCCTAAGTACATCCGATCTCACTTGATTTCAGAAGCTAAGCAGGGTCTGCCCTGGTTAGTACTTGGATGGGAGATCACCAGGGAATAACAGGTGCTGTAGGGGCCTGGAGTAGGAACTGGCAAGCCACTCCAGGATTCCTGCCAAGAAAACCCCATGGACATGGAGTCACGAAGAGTCGGTCACGACTGTAGCAATACAACACACGGACATGCAAACCAGAGCTAAAGGGAAGTCTTTTTGCGGAGTTCTTCCTTTCTGTTGTAAGATCTCATAAAATGGCTGTACTGTATTTATCTAACCAACTGCTTTTTCTAAATACAGTGGTACCCTGACTGAAAAGCAGCTCGACTGAAGAGCAGAAAACTGTTGGCATTTTAACTGCCACTTGACAAGTTTTAGATATGGTCTGCTTGACTTACAATTCCCCCCTCCAATTTTCTTGATTTTTTTAACTTATTTTTTTCAATTTTTAAGATAGGTACCCCAACTTAAGAGTAGTTCGACTTAAGAGCATGCATTCAGAGCAAATTAAATTCGTAAGTTGAGGTACCACCGTACAGTGGACCCTCATATAAAAATAGTTTGTTTAACAGAAAATCCATTTAAAGGAGAAAAAAAATTCTGGAGATAGGGGGAAATTACTTTACAGAATTGCCTATGGGGCAAATCCATACAACAGTGGCAATTAGGGATTAACCCGTTTTCAATACATTCCTATGGGAAGTCTGCACAAAGGAAAATAGGCTTAACAGAATTTCATTTGGAACGAATTAATTCCTTTATGCAAGGTACCACTGGTGTGTGCATGTGTTAATAATCATTTTTATCTTGTTCTTATTGTTCTAAACCTTGGTCTGTGGCCTTATGAGAAAAGCATGGGATGGGAGAGAAATGAACAAGTGAGTATCTTTAAAATATTGTCTTCTCTATAAGCCTCCTTGGTTCCTTTTTAAGGAGAAAGGCGTGGTAAAAACGTTTTAGATAAACAAATTAAGGATAAATTTAAAAGAAAAGTATCTTTATTGAATCGGTGCATGGAGTCAATGGGCCAACTGAGGTTCCCCACTTCTCCCTGAGGTCCAGACTTTTCCCCTAACATTTCTCTAAATGCTGCAGCTGGATGGAGGAGACCCCCCACCCAACAACAACAACAACAACAACAACAACAACAACAACAACAACAACAACAACAACAACAACAACAAAACTTTCTGGGCTCCTGGGGGAGGGGGGTCTCAGCTTTTTGCCCTTGTTTTCTCTCTCTTTTTCCTTCAAACAGCTCCCTTCTGCATGGCTCTCTCTGGAAGTGCAAGAAACCTTCACAGACACACACACACACTCACACACACTTTCCCTAAACAGGATGCGGGTGCAACTAGCAAACAGAGTTTGGGGAGGGGGGGACACTCCTTCCCTCCCTCCCTCCTTCCCCACTTCACCCACTTCTAAAAAGGAAAGGAGTAGAAGGGTGGGTGCAAGGGGGGAGGAGGCCAGAGAGAGAGAGAGAGAGAGAGGCATTGAAATTCCAAGGGAGTACTAGGGGTGGTTTCCTAGTCCTTGAGTCAGAAATGTGTTTGTGAAAAATACAGCCTTGTTTTGTCTCCAGGAGGAGGGGAGGTTGGGGAATGGGGGAGGGATGGGGGGGAGGCGATCTAAATCTACATCGGTGGCCCAGTCTGGCTTCCCCCCATTCTCTGCCTTTCTCTATTCAAGTCAATGAAGTGCCCTGAGACCCAGGGCTTGATCTAGTCAATTGGACAATGTGACAGAATTCTGATATATTTGTTTAATGCTTTTCAAAGCGGGCCCTTTCACGCTCATTTCCACACCCGTGTGCGCACACACATTTCTCTCCCCCCCCCCTTTCTCCGTTTGCAAACGAAGTGAAGAGAGAAAGTGTGTGTGGGGGGGGGAGAGAGAAAGAGAGAAAGAAGGAGGGAGTGAGTTTTGTTTTGGAGTTGTTTTTCCTCTCTTCTTCCTGTTGTTTTTCTTTTATTTTTTTCTTCCCAAAATTATTATTGATTTATTTTTCTCTCACCCCCCCAAAAAAAAAATTAAAGTTCCCCTCTGTTTCCACTCCGGCGGTGCACCGGCTTCCTTCGTAAACTTCTAGAGCGGTAGTTTGAAGTTATATGGGGCAGAGAAAGTAAGAGACCCCCCCCTCAGCTTTCCTCCCCCCTCCCCCTTTTTTTCTCAGAAGACTCGAAAAGTGTGTGTGTGACAGAGAGAGAGAGAGAGAAAGGAACAGCTGTGAAGTTATTGTCGGCTCTTAGAGTGGAACTCAGCGGCCATTGTGAGTTTCTCCACAGGAGGTCCAAAGCCTCTCTTTTATAGGCAGTAATTGAAACATATTAATTAGATAATTTGTTGTTAGTTTAAAAGAAACAAATATAGCCCCTTTCCAGGCTTCAGGGAGCGGGCCTGCTTTTCCCATCCCTGTCTAAACCACCAACCCCAACCCCACCCACGGCAAACGCCGCCGTCGCCTCTTAGCGTGGATGGGCGCATATTTCTTTTTAATAGCTGCTCCTTCATCTACATGCTGAAACTTTGAACGGAACAAGAAAGAAAGAAAGAAAGAAAGAAAGAAAGAAAGAAAGAAAGAAAGAAAGAAAGAAAGAAAGAAAGAAAGAAAGAGAAATGCTGGAGCCAACTTCAGCTAGATCAGTGCCAAGAAGAAAGAAAGAAAGAAAGAAAGAAAGAAAGAAAGAAAGAAAGAAAGAAAGAAAGAAAGAAAGAAAATGCTGGAGCCAACTTCAGCTAGATCAGTGCCAAGAAGGAAGGAAGGAAGGAAGAAATGCTGGAGCCAACTTCAGCTAGATCAGTGCCAAGAAGGAAGGAAGGAAGGAAGGAAGAATTATTTTTTATAAAGCTGCACACCCACTTTTCCTTGTTATTCTCGCCCTGTTTTCCGCCTCCCCTCCCACACACTTTTCTCTTTTGCGCAAAACTAGGAGGCATTCTAAAACTACCTGGTTTAAAAGGCGGGGTTGGGGTGGAGTGGGGGTGTGGTGTGGTGGAAGGCTTCAGAGAATCCATGTCTTTCTAAGCTAGGAAGCACTGTTTTAATGGTGTTGGCGAATTCCTGCTCCTCTGGAATTCTTTGGGTTTCATTTCCCCTCTTGGGTGGGACAGGCGAAGTGGTTTGGAGGTGGGGTATGGGTGTTGGGGTGTTGGGTTGGATCTGGAACTCGCCCGCTGGAATTAAACCAGGGGGGTATGGAGAAGGGGGAAGAGGGGAGAATTTTTAAAAAGTATTAAAAACAGTGGGAGCTTCTTTTGCGCAAAACGCGTCCAATGGAGTGCCGATTTCGCAACAGGGCTGGAGGAGAAGGCGCAAAAATACAGCAGTAATTGCATTCTACTGCCGGAGGATTGTCAGGAGGCCTTAAAGGGGTGGGATCCCAGGGGGTACCTCACCCGGACACGGATGGTCTCTCACTCCCTGGGAAGCAAGCTCCGCTTAACATCCCTCCAGTTTACCCAGCCTTTTCTATCAAAGGGGACTGCGAGATACGATCTCAAGGGAGAGGTGTAAAAAGGACGGATCCGGACTCTTCCTAAATCCATTTCCTGGTTATTTTTGCCTATTTACTCCGGAGCAAACCTGCGCTGGGACGCTCGAAAGACAGGGTTAGTCCGGAGCAAACGAGTGTGCGCCCTTCTCCAGGCCGTCCTACCCCCGTTGCCTAGAATCGTCCGCTGCCACTGAGCGGAGCCTCCCTCCGGGGGGGGGGGAACCTATGGAAAAATGGGCTCGTTCCTCCCCATCAGCGGCTTTTCTCTTTAAAGAAGTCGTGCTTTCCCGCTTCGGAGGTCGATTTGTTTATTTGGAATGTTTTTACCCCGCCTTTCCCCGCGGGAAAAGGGCCCCAGGCGGCGGACGTCGTTAGGAGGCACGGCTGACTGTGGAAGGCCCCGCTTCCCGGTCGCTCACTCGCTATCCTTTGGAACTTGGGGGGGGGTCTCAGCGGGTCGGGCTCCCACCCACCCAAAGTCGGCGGGACGTGGGCTTCGGGAGGGCTTGTCGCCCCCTGATCCGGTGGCGGCCCCCTCGACGCTTCCTTTGGGGCGATCCTGTCCTTGTGTGTGTGTGTCGTCCCCCCCCCCCCGCCTCCCCAGCTTCACAGTTTGTGGCCGCGCGGTGCGTTTGAATTCAGACGGAGCATCCCCTCCTTCGCGGCCACCGGGAAGAACCAGCCCCCGCCCGACGGCTTCCTTTTGCAAATCTTCTCTGGGAGCCTCCTCGCCTGCAGGAAGCGAGGGGGGGGGGACACCCTGCTTCCCCATCCGGAAAGCGTGTGGTGTGTGTGTGTGTGTGTGTGTGTGTGTGTGTGTGTGTGTGTGTGTGTGTGTGTGTGTGTGTGTGTGTGTGTGTGTGTGTGTGTGTGTGTCCAGGAAGGGCACTCAACAGCTGGACCTTGGCCGGCCCAAAAGGGGGGAAACGGCGAGGCTGCGCCGGTCAGGGCGCGGCTTCCACTCCCTTAGCGGGCGCGGGGGGGGGGGCTCTCCGGCCTTCCCTGGCCATCCCATCCCGACGCCCGCTGATCGCCCTGGATTTGAAGTGCTGAAGGCACTTTGGACCGCCGGGGTGCGACCTGCGCCATCTAAGTGCAAACTGAAATCTGAAGCAATGAAGCGGGCAGGATCCTGTCTCCGCTGCCTGGAGAGAGCCACAGGCGACAGGCTGAAACGCAAAACCTTTGTAGAAGTTGGGGGGGGGAGGCGGGCGGGGCCCCGCGTTACCCCCCCCAAACCCCCGCCCTGCAGAAACTCTGCCATTAACGCAACTTCTGCGGTTGCAAGTGCTAAGTGGGAAAGGTCTGTGTTTCTCCTTTCTGTTTTGTTTTCTTGTTGTTTTTAAACTGGCTCTCGCCTAAACGGGGCTCCTCGACCTAAGCTTCCCGTCCGTTTCCGCGTCGTGGTTCTGTGCGCGCGCACGAGCGGAGGCGCCCACCCCCACCCACGATGCGCTC
Organism: Phrynocephalus versicolor; assembly: GCA_023846285.1. Classification (NCBI taxonomy): domain Eukaryota; kingdom Metazoa; phylum Chordata; class Lepidosauria; order Squamata; family Agamidae; genus Phrynocephalus; species Phrynocephalus versicolor. Next base: position 1,574,995 of record JAHTLZ010000252.1, read on the forward strand.
AGGGGTGGAAGTGGTCAGGGCAGCCCTCTCTCCCTCCAAGGAGAGAGCCGCAGTTCCTCTTTTATAATTTTGGGGTCCAGCGCCTGCCATCCTGGCCGACTGCCAGCGGGAACAGTCTAGTAGTGGGTTTTATTTAGACCGGATCGCAGCCAAACGGGGAGCGATCCAGAAAGAAAGAAAGAAAGAAAGAAAGAAAGAAAGAAAGAAAGAAAGAAAGAAAGAAAGAAAGAAA
>JAHTLZ010000252.1:1575236-1586513 GCA_023846285.1 Phrynocephalus versicolor
AAAGAAAGAAAGAAAGAAAGAAAGAAAGAAAGAAAGAAAGAAAGAAAAGTTCACCACTAACTCTCGTTGAAATTAATAAAATAGCACCTGTGCACCACTTAATATACGTTTGATTTTAAAAAAACAATGCAAGCCTTGAATACAAGCCTGGATCTTCGGAAGCCCTTTGAACCCCAGTAGATTTCCTCCCTGGTCTGTGAGTTCAGGATCACAGCCAGACTGATGAGGAATGATGATGCAATTAGGCGATAGTAGGCTGCTTAAAGCCTCTGCGATGTATGAGGCATAAACCAGAATCTGGAACTGCACACGTTTACCTTAATGCGTGTCATTCGCTACCGACGTGGTCCCCCCCCCCAACACACACACACATTACTGCGCTTCACCGAGTCATGCCTGGAGAATCCGGTACATCTGTTCCAACTCTTCTAAATGGTTGGAAAATCGCACGATTATCATTTTCCATCGGGTCCCGAACGACCTGTGTGAAACCCACTCATTTAACTAGAAAGAAATTAGAAGCTGTCTGTTTAAACAGAAAAAGCAGGGCGGGGGGGACCCCCCACACGATCATTCTTTGGGCTGTTTTCTCTTTCTCCCCAGAGAAATCCTCTCCCTTTTCTCTCTCCTCCCCCCCTTGTTTATTTAGGTCCTCTCCATATTGAAATAATGCAAATCAGCTTTGCATAAATTAACGCACTTTTCTGGCCCCACAGAGACGACGACGGGAAAACGCGGCATTTCCAGCTTGACGTATTTTAATGAGAAAATATTATTTGGACGGCGGTCGTTTCATAATTTAACGTAGAGCACCCTTGAAAGCAAACTGGAACAGAAGGTAACAAAAAATAAAACCAAACCCCATACATTCGTCGGAAAACACGCATGCTGGGAGGGAAACAAGGACACCCACATTTTAAATAGCATGCTCGTTCTGTACAGGAAATATATATATATATATATATTTAATAAAAATGTTCGGACTTGATCCAGCGAGATTTTTTTCCCCCTCTGTAAAAGTCCCACCGAAATGACGTGGCGGGAAGCGCTTAGCCTTCTTGTTTACCCGCCAAGAGCTCTGGCGACCCTTCCCCCGAGCCGCCCCCCCCCAAAAAAAAATTCCCGGCTGGATCAGGCCCAGGGTTTTCTCGACAGCTTCAATCAATCAATCGAATGATTGATTGACAGCTTCGTTTGAAACCCTTGGACGTCATGTAGAGTTTATTTTTCTTTTTTTCCTCCTTTTAACTTAAGCGGTTCACAAACAGGCGGATTTCCAGCAAACTAGCTACAATTAGGAAAGGGAGGACAACAACAAAAAAGTGCATTTTACACTGTCGGTGGGCATTCCTATTCACAAAACATGTACAGTTCCCTTGCCCCGCCCCGCCCCCCAACATCATCCTTGCTTTCCCCCCGTTTGTTTGCCAAAGTTTTAACAGGAAAGGTGGGGGTGGAGGAGGGGAGAGAACGTTTAGAAGAAAAAAAATCCAGGCCCTTCATCCACTTTCAAAAAAGAATTAAAATAAAAGCCACTCAGAAGCTTGAGCCGGGAGCTAGGTTTTCCCTCATTAAAAACACATGGCGTGCCTTCAAAATAGTCTAAGATGTCTCCCCAACTTAGAAATTAAAACATTCAACTTTCATAGGGAAAGAAAACGTGAGGGAGGGGCAGTGAAAACCGCGCACTCCTTTGAAACAAGGTGAACGGTTTTGTAAAAAGGGAGGGACCTGATCCAAGGCGAGCGGTGTGTTTCAAAAACAGCTGCGCGGTCCGAGACCTACTTCGGCCGGATCGTTCCCAGGCGTTGCGCGCGGGCTTGCTTCCACGAACGCTGCCCTGGGGATTAAGGAGAAGTTGTGGGCCCTCCAAAATTCGGCTCACCTCTACCCCTCCCCCCCCCGCGCCGCCACCACCGATCCCTCCTCTGTTTACTCCCGAGTAAGCGTCCCTAGCGTTGTGGGCGTCATTCGAAAGGATGGAAACCCAGGCACACTTACCTGGGAGTAAGCCTTTCTGGGCGTTAGCCACCGTGTCCACCTGCCCCGTCCTATCTTTAGAATAGATCGGATATTTTTTAAAAAAACAACATCCGCTCTTAATTTGTCCTGTATATTTTTTTTAAGTTCCACTTCTTTTCTCGCCTACCTTCTCGACTTCCCACGTTTCTCGTCGGCGAAAAGTGGGAGAGAAAGTGGAATCTTTCGGATTTCATTTTTAAAAGTGGGCAAAGCAAGGACGTGGAGGAAGTTGGACCCTTTGTATCTTGGGGGGGAGGGCGAGAAAAACTTCCCACCCCCTCTACTGATAAACAAAGAAACGGCCCAGCATTTGGAAGGGAGATATCTTTTTTAAAAAAGAATCTCAAACTAGAAAGGAGGGGATATAACGGAAATATGGAAATATTGGTGGCTTTTAATCGAATTCTTTTGCTCTGATTTTTTTTTGGGGGGGGGAGGGGGCCAATCTGGCAGGCGTGGGATGGTTGGGGGGGGGAGAGGAATAATCCACACCAAACAGGGCAAGGAAGAGACCCAACTGAGAGAAGGGGTTTAGCTTCTGCTCGGCATCCTCTCTCCAGCAAGGATGGAAAACGCCGCGAGATCAGTGTTTGTGAGTTGGTCTTTTTTAATCCGGGCGCCAGAGGGTTGCGCGAGGACTTTTGGACCTCTGCTGACTCCTGGGGAAGAAGATCTTTTTTTTTCTTTGAGGGGTGGGGGGTTATAAGAGACCCAAACACCCACCCCCGCCCGCCGCCCGCCCTGTCTCACAAAACCGAGTTTATTGGCAGGTGCAGGAATGTCCGGGATGGAGAGAAGGGAGGTTCTCCGCGTGGGGCCAAAGCCGAGGCTGCTGCCCCACCCCCCCCCGGGGTCCCTCGCACCCCACTGGGGTCCCTTGTCCGGCCGTTCCTCCGAAGCAGTCCTCCTGGCCCCGGGCAGCGAGGGGTGGCCTGGGGTGGCCTGGGTGGTTGGGGGGGGGTGTCAGTGGACGGCGACCACGGCGTGGAGGGCGGAGGCCGGGCTGGTCAGCGTCTCGCTGGGGGTGGCCGGGCTGCTTTGGCTGGTGGCGGCGGTCTGCGAGGAGGTGGGGCTGAGCGAGGGGGGCGAGTGCGAGAGGAGGGCGGGGATCGGGGCCGGCAGGGCGGGTAGGGCCGGGACAGCGGCCGCTGCCGGCGTGGCTTTGATGGGCACCGGGATGGCCGGCAGAGTCTGCCCGCCGCCGCCCAGCCCTCCTCCTCCTCCACCCCCTCCTCCTCCTCCGCCGACTCCGCCGTGGCACAGCGGCTTGAGGGGCACCCCGTAGGCGGCGGCGGCGGCCACGGCGGCGGCGGTCGAGCTGTAGTCGCCGCCGGCGGCCATGGAGATGGGGGCGCCCGGGTCCAGCATGCCGGAGCCGTAGACGTGAGGCCAGCCGGTGCCCACCGTGGCCAGCTGGTTGGACAGCGGGTAGGCGGCGGGCATGGGCTGCATGGCCGAGAAGGCCAGCCCGCCGGGCATCTTGTACTCGCGGGCGATGATGTTCTCAATGGCGAAAGGGTGCTTGAAGGTGGAGGCCGGCTGCGAGACGGCGGCGCCCAGCGGGTAAGGGGCCATCGGGGGCAGGTGGTGGGAGCCGCCGGCCGCCAGCGCGCTCAGCCGCAGCTTGGCCTGGTGCTGGAGGTACTGCTGGGCCGCCTCGGCGCCGCCGCCGGGCTTGGAGGAAGGCGCCAGCGGGTCCGCCTTGAGCACCTTGAAGCGCTTGCGGCGGCGCAGGAAGCTCCCGTTCTCGAACATGTCTCCGCAGCTCGGGTGGAGCGCCCAGAAGCTGCCTTTGCCCGGCTGGTCCGGCCGCCGCGGGATCTTGATGAAGCAGTCGTTGAAGGAGAGGTTGTGTCGGAGCGAGTTCTGCCAGCGCTGCGTGTTCTCCCGGTAGTAAGGGAAGCGGTCCATGATGAACTTGTAGATCTCGCTCAGCGGCAGCATCTTCTCCGGCGAGCTCTGGATGGCCATGGCCGTCAGCGAGATGTACGAGTAAGGCGGCTTCTGGTCGCTGTAGGTGTTGCGGCCCGGGCGAGGCATCCCGGCGGCCGGTCAGGCTGGAGGAGGAAGAGGAGGAGGAGGAGGAGGAGGCGGCGCAGCAGCTGGAGGAAGAGGCAGGGCCCGCCGGCGCTGGAGGAGGAAGGAGGGAGAGAGAAGGCAAGAGAGCCGCCGGTCAAGGGGGTGGGTGGGTGCCGCGTGGGGGCCTCCTTCCTTCGCCCGAAGATGCAGCCCCTGGACCCGCGGGCGGGCAGGCGGAAGCCGAGCGGGGTCTCTGGCCCCGTTCCCACTAGGAAAGAAGACCCCCACCCCACCCCGTCCAGCGAGTGGCCTCAGCCGAACCCGAAAGGATTCCCGAAGCGCGGAAAGGAACCCGAAAGAACCCTGGCCGACAGTCCAGGGGGGACCCGACGGGACCAGATCGGCTCTTCTCAAGAAACCTCCCTGGGGGGGGGGGGGATAGGGGGATGCTGCACAGCGAGGAGTGTGTGAGTGTGTATTGGGGAGGGGGGGGTTAAACAAGACCGACTGGGCCTGAAAATGAGGCGCTACTTACTCCCCCCCCCCCCAAAAAAAAACTGTCCGGATTAAACGGGGTTATCTTTGGAAGGGGTGTTGTTGGGGGGGGGGTTGCAGAGAGATGGAAGGGGCGATTGGGTGGGTTTATTCCACTACCACCACCCTTGGCCTCCTAAAGGAAGGGGGGGGGAGTCAAGGGGCCCGATCCGAGGGCAACGGGCAAGGGAGGACAAAGGGCAGGCACAGGGCACCGGATTGACGACCCTTCCATCCATGCCGCCCAGGCGTCTCTTCTGCCCACCCGGACAGACCACCCCGAAAGGTCGGGAGCGGGAACTAAGACCTCCCCTCTTTCTCCTCCTCTCTTCCCCACCCCCACCCCCGGTTCCGCACCGCTGCCTCGAGAACATCCTGGCCCGAGTACAAGAAACCGCGGTTCTGCCCGACCTTTTCCCCAGGCGGCACCCAGACCTCTGCCTTCTTCCAAGCCGATCCTGCCCGACCCAGTAGCTCGCGGGGAAGTCCATGGGACTTGGAGGTTATGCCTTCTCGGTCGCCGCCGCCGCCGCCCCTCCCTCCCTTCCAGGGAAGGATTCCCGTTCCTCCGACCCGTTACGCAAATAGTTTCCAAGAAGGGAAAACTTCCTACCTGAAGCAACACGCCGCTAACCGCCTCTGTCCCTCTCCCCCCCCCACCTCCCCTTCCGGGGAAAATGAAAAAAATTATAATCCACCAAAGTTGAAGCGGGAGTGGATCTCCGACCCTGCCCGATGCGCTACCCGACTCCCACCGGCCCTTTTATGCTCCACAAACCGACGGCGGCTTTAGGAACCTGGCTCCGTCGCGTTCGCTCGGTTTCTGGGGCGTCTGAGCACAATGAATGACCCGCCAGTCTGCAGGCACGCGCCTCTTCCTGCGGACACCCACCCAGCGGCGGTTCCCACGTCCACACGACGCGGATGTCCACGGGGCTCTCCGCCTCCGCTGCAGAGGAAGCCCGGCTGAGCCGGACGTCTCTGCCCGGGTTTCTTTCGCCTTTTCCCGGGATAAACTTGGGACCCAGGGCCCCTACCGCGACGTGGACCCCTCCTCCTCCTCGCCCCCCCCCCGTGCTCCGTCTCCTTCCCCCACCGCCGGCGGCGGCCACTCACCTCAGCGTCGCGGCGCGCCCAGGGTCCGCATCCGGCAGGACGCTCCTGCTCCTCGGTCCCCGGCCAGGCCAGCCCCCTCAGCGGCCAGGAAGAGCGCCGGTTCGGTTCCCGGGGACGCCTGGAGAGGGAGGGAGGGAGGGAGGTGGGAGGCGAAAAGCCGGGCCAGCTAGCCAAGCCAGGAGCCGGGCCGGAGGGGGGGGGGGGCGGCGGAGGGCAGAACGGGGAAGGGGGTGGGTTGGAGGAGCACGGCGTCTGCGCGCCTGGGCCGCCCGAGCTAAGCGCCCTTTGCCGCCGCTCCTGCCGCCGCCGCCTGGGCCGCCTCCTCCATGTCCTCCTCGTCCTGCCTGCTGCCCTCCTTCTGGCGGAGGCGTGCGGTGCCTGGCGCAGAAAAGACCCCTGTCGAGGCGGTGGGTTAATGGGCTACTTCTTTGCTATCATATGACAATCGCCTAGGGAGGAGGAGGAGGGGGGGGCGGGGGGGGGGAGGGGGAGGGGGGGGGGAGGGGAGGGGAAGAGAGCGGGCTGGCGGGGAGGCATCATCTGGTTTCATTGACACCTATTTACACGGACACCTTTGGGCCAATAAGGAAGCAGCCGCCCGCGGAAGGCAAGGCGCACCCGACGGAATGGAGGGGAAAAGGGTGAGGAAAAGCAGGGAGAAGGGGGGGGGAGAAGCGGGGTGGGGGGTAGGGGGCGTGCAGGCGGTGGACGGCGGACTCACCTCTTGCAAGACGCAGCGGCGGGAGGGGGGGGTCGCCCTGCAATTCACACGTACTAGTAATGGAGCAATTGAGAAGCTCTTTTTTTGGGGGGGGGGAGAAAGGGAGCGTCCAGAACCAGGGAGCGGTGTGTGTGTGTGTGTGTGTGTGTGTGTGTGTGTTTGCACGGATTGGGGCGGCGGGGGTGGTGTGGGGGAGAGATGTTTGACGTGGAAATTGCTGGCCCTCTCTGTTCTGTTTGTTCTGCATTGTTCTCGCACTTGTATAGTAAGGGAATTTAAGACGCCCCCCCTCGCCCTGCGCCAGCCCGACCCCCCACCCTCCATTCCTCCACTCCAAGCCTCTCTCTCTCTCTCTCTCTCCCCTCCCCTCCGGCCCCAGCCTCCCCCCTCCTCGCCTTCGTCCCTTGCCAAAATTTGTGGCTCCGCGTTTCTAAGGACTCTTTTTAAGAAAAGGGGAAACGCGGCGGAACGCCGGAATTTAGGGCGCTTTATTTGTCCCTTCTATTTGCGTTGCTGGGAGGGGGGAAAGCCACTCCCGAAGTCCTTTGGCCCGCGACAAGTTGCAGAAAAAGCGAGTTGTTTATTTGCCCTTGGTTTTTGTTTGTTTGTTTGTTTGTTTGTTTGTCTTGGAGGGGCGAATCCACCCATCTGTTGCCTCAAAAGAAAGAGTTGGGGGGGGGTGCGTGGGAGTGAAGCCATCATACGTGGCACAGAAAATCCGCGGGCGCAGAAGCGGCTGGATCCTGCCCCTGAGCCTGGATCCGGAGGAGAATCTTGGATTTTGACTTCGGATTTCTTCTCCTTTAAAAAAACAAAGAGAGAGAAAGAGAGAGAGAATAATCCCTCTTTTCGCCCAACTCTTGTCTCGCTCGCTAAATTGAAAAGCTAGGTTCCCCATCTGTTTTGCCTGCCTGCCTGCCTTACTACGAGAGAATTGAGGAGGGAAACAAGAAAAAAAAAGAAGGCTTACAAAAATAGATATTGGTGTCTCTCTTAAAAGTGAAGTCTGTTCCAAGTAAAGCGGCGACTACCACGTCCGTGATCCGTCCAGATAAAAAGCACAGGATATCAGTGCACGGGCGGCCGCGGGAGAGCCTTACGCTGGGGTTTGGGGCTTCCACTGAAAGCAGTCGGAAGACTGCCTGCTCCCCGCCGGAGAACGCACCTATGATGGAAGAAGGTACAATGAAAAGGGTCGTCTGAATCCGTTCCTCTTCCTATCATTCCGTGTTCTTTCCATCACTTCCTGCCTGGAAAGACAGGCGGCTCTCTTACCGTCAGGGGAGTCGTTTTCTACCTTCCTGGTTTCACGCCCGGATTTTTATTTATTTATTTATTTATTTATTTATTTATTTATTTATTTATTTATTGCCCAGAAGCAACTGGCACCGAAAGCGATCAAGGCGACACGTGTTGGCACGTTGCGTTTTGGGCTTTGTGCCTGCTTGGAAAAAGGTAGAGCGCGGATGTGACGAACACGCCCTGCGTTCACCGGAGGGCTGGGCGGGTTCGGCTCCGCTGACCGCTGAGGGGATTTTGGCTGAGTAAGGTGTGAATGGGGCAAGAGATCGATCCTGCGGGCGCGACCCAGGGGTCCGGTTCCTCTTCCTCTTTCTCTTTGCCAGACTAAAAACATTCTAGCCCTCATGGAGGGAAATGGCAAATCAAGATTTTTGGGAAGAGTGGCCCTCCTCCGAACTCCCGTGTAAATCATTTTCATGCCGAGGCCTCGAGGGCAGATCAGCTCTGGCACAGAAGAAGAGTCCGCCGTTCCCTTCCCAAGGTCGTGAAAGGGATGATGATGATAATGATGATGATGAATGGGCTGGGTAGGGGAGAAACGGTCTTTGAGACCGACTGGAGAAAACTCAGCCAAGTAGGGATTGACCGGTCTCGCTCATCCGCAGAAAAAGGGTGAGCGCCAGACGGAGGGAAGGGTTCGGAGGACGGGATTCAGACGCAGTCCTCAGGGAGTCTAACAGTTGATCGGGGTGGGCAGGGGAGGGCTAGCCTTTCTTCTTATGAGAAGGAGGCCCCTTAAATGTTCCCTTCTCTTCTCGAAGGTCTCCAGGAGCAGCCAGGAAAGCCCAATGCGGGAGAACGGTGCTGGAAAAAAACCAACAGAACTTTATTACTGGGAAAGGACAATTAAAGTGATGAAAGAGGAGGGTTACAGGCACGCACACACGCACACGCACGCACGCACACACCCACACCCACACACACCCACACACACCCACACGACTAACTAAGCTTTGAACTTTCACGCAGTTCAAAGAGATTTACATTCGGTATATTTTTCCACCCCACAACAGGCCTGCAAGGTAGACCGGTCGCACAGACTGCTTGGCTTGGAAACGCTGAAGTTTGGCGAACAAAGTGACCCCCCACCCACCCAAGGTGGGACCAAACGCCACACGTTGGAGAATCGCCCTGCTCAGAAGGCAGGGAAGGGACAAGGAATAGTTCCGTTTCCAACTAATAATCGGACAACGCTGTAATTGGATCGCCCGGAGAGATGTCAAAATGCAGGGAGCAGGTATCTGGCTGAACTCGGGCTTAAAAAAGGGTTAGCCATTTCCACAGTGCGCAAAGACCCTCTAGCCACCTGACACTCCCCTGATTTTTTTTCCCTGACACAACGATGGTATGTTTTGAGAAGAAGTCCCTCTTGTAAACTCTACAACAGCCCGGCCAGGGAGACCTTCTTATCATCGTAGCGGCAGAGGCAACTTTGAGGGTTATGCCGGGCACCTGCCCACCCACCCACCACCTCCCTCAAGTTCTCCGTATTAGTGACTAAACGAGATGGAGAACGAACGGGCCAAGAAACCAGATAAAACCTAGAAAACGGGGAACAAAGGAGGGTTAGAAGGAGATTAATTTATTTAAGTTATTTATGTGCTGACTTCTCCTCCTAGGAAGGCGCCGGATTCCATTTCCCTAGGAAGAAACAAATGCACTAAATCGCTCTAATATGAATTGCTCGCCCGCATCTTCTAATCTCCGGACGACTGCAACCCTCCGCACACTTACTCAGGAGTAAGCATGGGGGGCAGGCTTATTTCCTAGCTTCAGACTTTATATGCCACGTTTAAAAGGTCCAGAAGGGGTGGTTTATTATACGATTTTCCTGGTCTTCGAACGCTGGCGTGCGCGATCGCTCCCCGCCCCCCTCCCGGACACACACACACACACACACACACACATACACACAGACACGCAGGCGCGCACACCCCTCATTAACCACATTTTCGTTGCTGGTCAATAACTCACCAAAACGTAACTTAAACACGACGAATTTAGGAGATTAAACAATTTCATTAATATTGAAATGGCGCCGGAGCCCGAGCGCCGCCCGCTTGAGATGCAAACGCACGTTTTTCAATATTAACAGAAGTACTTGAAGTACTTGATGTCACCTTCTTAATTCGGCAAAAATAAAAGGGAGGGGGGACGGGAGGGGAAGGGAGGGGAGGAAGAGAGAGAGAGAGCGAGCCCGGGAAGCTCTTTGAAGTTCTTCCGAAGGCTCTCTAGTGTCTGGATTCTTAATCCGCAACTGCAAAAGAGACCGTCATTCCCCGGTGCATGGGGGGAATCTTCGCCTCCTTTTGGCTAGGAAAAATCGCTTGCTAGGATAACGCGTGTGCGCGCTCGCGAGCAGTTGTGTGTGTCCCATTTCCTCCCCGCCCGCCCCCCGCGAAGTCTCCAGATAAGAAGACTCGGTCAGGAAGGGACACCCCCTCCACAAAAAAGGGGGCGATTAATTATTAGGAATAGAGGAATGCTCCCCCCCCCACTCCCCCGTCAGGCCACCCGGCCAGGCTGGGAAGCGGGAACAAGATCAGGGGAGGAGGAAGCTAAGAAGAGGTTCTTCGACCTGCGATCCGACGCCCCCCACGGTGTGATTCTCTCCCCCCCCCCCCGCGCCCCCCATCGCCGCCGTGTAAACCGGCCTAAGGTGGCCCTGTCATTGCCAGGCGGTCTAATAATGCGCCCCTTCCTAGATCCGCTTCTGATCCGAGTTCGAAACACAGGCACGCAAGGCAGCCGAGGTCCGTGGCACAGGCACGCAAGGCAGCCGAGGTCCGTGACACGGGTTTAGGCGACCTGATGGGGCTTCAGAACCCCACGAAGGGTTGGGTGGGAACTACAGCCCCCATCAGCCGCAGGCAAGCCGGTTCGTCCCCGGGCAGCAGGGGGAAGGCGTTCGGAGGCCGGCTGCGTGCCAACGGCGCCTCCTGGGTCAAAAGGAGAGGGCTCCTCTCCAAGGAGCAGAGATCCAACAGATCTTCCTTGGGCAGGAGCACTCTATCTCAGAGGGCGAGCGAGGGAAGGGAGAGTGCCTTAGTGACTCGTCTACAGGTGAGTCCAGGACATCTGGCCGGAACGGAGGGACTCTGGGGGGTCTCATCCGGCTGGATGACCCGTGGTGTAGCTGAGGAGTTTAGACGACCAGGAGGGTGGAGACAGCAGAGCAACCTATAAATGTATATATATTCTCTCCCCCCCCCTTGTTTTCTCCGAAAGGCGCAGAATTTATCTCCTTCGTGAAATGGGCAATCAGAAGTTGACCAACATCAGTGTTTTCATACACAATGTACGCCGACGGGAAGGATTCGGGCATCAGGTATTTGCACACGGACTGAGCACATATCTTCAGGGGACATTCACCTCCTAGGAAAAATGTCTCTAGTACACACACACACACACACACACACACACACACACACACACACACACACACACACACGTTAATTGTTATTATATTATTTCCAAGCGCTTTAGTCGCCCAAGACTGGTCATTTATCGGCGGTTTAATAATAATAATAATAATAATAATAATAATAATAATAATAATAATA